>JABUQX010023725.1:0-5000 GCA_015478945.1 Trachelipus rathkii | reverse complement strand
TGAAGCGCGCGCTAGCATGGCGCCTCGAGTTCTTTTATTTAGAATTGGACTGTACACATGTTGTCAGTATAGCGCGCGCTACTGTGCAGTGAACTACTTTGAGCTCTTTTAATCATGGATGAAAAGTTTGTTTGATACCGAGCACTTCATTAAAGAAGTTAAAAGTCGCCGTGCTATATGGGACATGGAAAGTACAGAGTACAAGAACAGAGTGTTAAAAAGATCATCTTGGCAGCAATTGGTAGAAATATTTTCTGGAGAGGACTCTACAGAAGGAAACAGGAATAAAATTACTTGGTTAAGTGCTCTTTATTTAATAATAATTTAATTTTGATTAAGATAACACAACATTGTAAATTATATATATTATATATACTATATATATATATATAATATATAATATATAATATACTATAATATATATATTATAATATATTATATATAATATAATATAATCACTATAATATATATATACTGAAAGATCAAACGACGCGTCACAACCGTCAACATGCCTGTACATACGCTGGGTTTTGTTAGCGCGCGGTTGTAACGCGCGTTACAACAGCCTCATGTGTACGTAGCCCTATCTTCCAAACTATATATATATATATATTATATATTATATATATATACCTAATATATATATAACTATATATATACTATATAAACGCTACTAACTATTATCCTCATCTACCTATACACCTCATATATATATAATATACTTACTATAATATATATTATATATATATATATTATACCCTACTATCTCTTATAACTAAATATACCTTACATATACTAACTATATAGGTATTATACTAATATATCACTAATGGATACTAAAACCATAATCCCGTACGCACACACACACCCTATATATATAATACTATATCTATATAATTATATAATATGTATTATATATCAAACCACACCCAACTGTATATATATATATATATATATATAATATATATATATATAATACTATACGGTCAATATTATAAACCACCACAAACTATAATCAGGGACATTCCGAAAAGGCCAGGCACTCGTTACACTAAAAAACAATAATAACAGGTACACCCGGCACAAAAATAACCATTTATATTAAAATCACAGGAGATATTTTTACCCCGCGAAATTTAACAAGGAAACAAAAAATAACGCTTTGTTTAAAAAGATATAAAATTGTTAAAACAATTGTTGAAAAATTTAGCTGTTTTCATCATGATACAACAAAGATGCGGCTTACTCCGAGTGAGACGGAAAGATAGCCAAATGTTTGATTTTTTTTTTTTTTTACCACTAACGAAATACCTCGGAATAAACAAGCAATGAATTTGAATTTAGAGTCGGGTTTCTCGGCTCCTACCTCCGTCGGCTCGAAACCCCTAAAAAAGGATATAAAAAGAAAAAATATAAATATTTTCTCCTTTTGCGTAAATAAAGCAGGCTACATTATGGCCAACTTTTTCTCTCGATAACAATCTGCGCCTTCAATACAAAGACGTCAATTTTAGCTCCTCGCCATACGAAGATTCATCCTCAATAATTAATATAGGAGTTATTAACAAAAATACCTTAGAATTACAATAAATATATTCTTTAAGATTTCTCTCGATGAACTCTAACTTCCATGAAATCAAAATAATATTTATTATTATTCTTCCTGTAGGAGAACTGTCATCATTAGATTTCTAAAGTATACCACATTGCCTGAACTTTCTCCGCGCAAAACACGCACAATGCTGGGCCTCCAGTATACTCATATAATCAAACCCTATACCTATATATAACGTCACTGCTATATATCTCTATAATACACAATCTCCTTCAACTCCCTCACTAATATACTATATATAATATATATATAATATATATCATATAATAGTATATAGTATCATATATATATATATATATATATAACTAAATAATTATAATATATATTAATATATATTATATAATATTTATCTATTATATACAAAAGCAGTGGGCATCAAACGCGTCAAAGCGTTAATCCGTTAATTAACTCGTTATTTTTCGTTAAGCTTTTAACGCTTTAACGTAATTAATCGAAAAAAATAAGTAACGGACTATTAACGAGTTACATTTATGAATTAACGTTAACGAGTTAAAATCTTCCCACATTCCGTTAAACCGTTAATATAATTTTATATTGAAAGTTATATAAAATATTTTTCTTTACATTTTAAATTGTGTTAGATTCGATTTCGATAACAGACTAAAACTTTTTTTTCAAAAATTTCCTAAACGCTCTTCTCAATGGCTCAAAATGTGCTTATTCTTACAGATTGTTATCCAGTTTAGTAAAGTTTAACAAAATTTTTCTTATGCTGTAATTCTCATTTTTTATGGAATTCGCTTGAAGACAAAAAAAGATAATGGAATGTTTGCCGTTCAATGAGTCATTAACTTGTTCGTTACTTGAATTTGCTTCTTTTGTGACTAGTGAAAACTATAGTAGGACTAATAAGAGAGGTAATTGATAAAAAAAAATATACCATAATTGTCTTAAAACTATAAAGTTTAGAATTATATATATATATATATGAATATTATATATTACTATTATATATATATATATATATATATATTATATATATACTAATATATATATATATATATATATTATATATATAATATAATATTTATATATATATATATATAGTTATATTATATATATATATTATATATACTATATATATAATACAAAGGTTGGCATTAACGCGTTAAAGCGTTAATCCGTTAATTACTCGTTTTAATTTTTTTCGCGTTAACTTTTAACGCTTTCGTTAATTTTGAAAAAAAGTAACGGACTATTAACGAGTTAAAATTTCTTTCCCTACATCCGTTAATCGTTACTTTATTTACGAGTTTATAAAATATTTTCTGATCAGATTTTAAATTGTATTAGATATCGATTTGATTAACAAACTTTATTTTTCCAAAAATTTCCTAAACGCTCCTCTTAATGGCTCAAAATGCTGTTTATTCTTACACGGTTATTATCCCGTTTAGAAATATTTGACGTTTTTCTTTTGCTGTATTCTCATTTTCTTATTGGTTCGCTGAAGAAAAAAATGATAGTGCACTGTTGCCCGATCAATGAGTCATTAACTTCTTTACGTTAGTATACTTGGAACTTGCTTCTTTTGCGCATAGTTGAAATATATAAGAACTGGCCTCAATAAGCGTTGAACCCTTATAAAAAATATTACATATTTGTATTAAAATCTCGCTCGACCATATCCTATTACTTTTATACACATCATATGCTACTGGGTCCGTTAAAAGAAATGTCCCAGTTTCATGCTTTATTATAAACAGCGTAATATACAAATACAAGCAGCATATCATACATCACAAGTTTGGAAGTCATTGAACAGAGTTTTTCCTACATTTGTTCAATATGTGCCCCCTTCGTTACTAGGAGACGATTCAACATTCAGCGACACAATCCAATTACCTCCCAAACACATTGGCATTACAACAGAATTCCGACCATCAATGGAGAGGACACCGGCAATGCGAATTCAACACTCTTCTGACCCGTTTTAACTCCGCTGCGCCCCGCTCAACTTTGCAGGCCCAGCCCCACATATCGCGACAACATAAATGAACCATCGGCCGTCTGAAAGTCGAAGAGATGGAGGAAAGGAGCGCAGACACAACCTACGTACCTCGGAGCTCCACCATGTCGTTGGACCTTAATGGCCACACCAACGATCTGGGAGTAAGTCGTTCAACCCACGCTCACAGTTACTATGTACTTCCAACTGTGGAGGAGGCCTCCATCTTGCTTGCCTATAAGTTTACCGCTTCATCCTCTAATAATTGTGAAAAGAAGCCATCATTGTAAATCATATCGAGATAGGCGACCCTTGTTACGGTTGCTTCTGCGAAAAAGACACACGGTCTCGATAGCACCTGGCCCGTCGGGACACCTTTTATGGCGCAGAAAAACAGTTAAACCTATTGGGATCACGTATCGATGTTTACAAGCTTCCTGCGATTTCCCCCACATCGAAATACCTACGCCCTTATGAAGACAGGCACCTCTATACTCCTACCGCCAAACACCTCACCTCTCCACCCCCGAGATAGAAAACGACGAGCTCTCCCTCACTACCCAACCAATATACGATCTAGAAGGTACATCGTCTCGACCTAACACTGCCGCCAAACGCTCACCCGAATAGCGCACCAGCTCGTCGCGGAGCTTTAAAGCATTTACCTCGCAACTCTCGCGGCCAACAGAGCCCTCGTGTTAAACGATCTCTCTCTCATCATATACGCCGCTCCGTCTACACGGTGACGCTCAGTTCAGGCCTCGCTCCCTCAAACAACGGCCTCTTCTTAAGGACCTATGAGACAACAGAACCACCACCTGATACGGAATACACATCCTGTTACACCGCTCACCCGATTGAGCAGCACGTACCTGCTACTTTTGCCTTTACAAAGACATCAATAAGTGCAAAAAAAAAAAAAATTTGGCCTACACCATCGTAGCGAATGTTTTTTGTCACATGGAGGATCACATTGGAAACGTAAACGATACGCACCGTTGAATCGTAATTACAGATCACATTAAGAACACATAAATATTGGTAGAACACATTAAAAGTTTACGAGCTTCAGGACTCGCCAATTGTCAGTATGCTGGCGCACGCACTAGAAAGACTCTACTCTAGATTGCGCGCATGCCGCGTATGAATCGACCTATCAGGAACTCGTTCTAGCGCAAGTGCATATTCGAAACTATGAAACTTACTCTTCACTCTTTGATGTATGATATGCTGTGGATATTGAATATTATGCTGTTATAATAAAGCATTGAAACTGGGACATTCTTTTACGGACACACCCGGTATTGAGTATTAATTAATAAGTTATTTACGCTTTGGAAGTATTCTTCGGCAAGCGGCAAAAGCATCTGCTATAGGTCAAAGCCTAATTAATTTGTCTGATAAGCTTAATATCAT
>JABUQX010023724.1:65000-85671 GCA_015478945.1 Trachelipus rathkii | reverse complement strand
TTGGAAACTGAGGGTCGATGAATTAATTATATGTAAAATTAAGTAGGTGTGCGAAACCTTTTTCAGTGATCAATAATGGAAGACAAGCACTACTTTAGTCTACCCTGATGTTCCTGTCTGCCATTAAACCACATACCACCATGGGTCCAGGAGTTCCAAGTCCTTCTCGCACCTTGAAAAATTACTGAGCTACAGACCGACAATATAGAAAATAGAAGTGGATGACACTGACACTTCAGTGACATATCAGCCTGCGTCTACAAAAACTTCGCCAAGACCACTCACTCAAAGTAAATTAAATGACTTGGCTAGAGATCTTGGTCTTTTTCTAAAGAGAACGCACAACTTCTTGCATCCCGTCTAGTGAGAAAAACTCCTCTCTCAAGAAACACATACTTTTGTCAGAAATAGAGGACGAAGAGTTCGAAAGTTCGTTTGCAGTGCTCTTGCAAGCTATTTGCGTTGTATTGCAATGATTGTAAAAGGTGTTAATTGAGGCACTTGGCGTTCCTTACCAACCAAGTGAATTGATTCTAGCAGAAGCTTCAAGGCAGTACTCTTAAATATTGGCAATAAAATGGCATCCGTACCTATTGCCCATTCAGTTCAGTTAACAGAAAGCTACAAAAATATGGAAGTATTGATTAATACAATCAAGTACTCTAACCACAACTGGTTAATATGTGGTGATCTCAAGGTAAGATATATTTCCCAGTTTCTTCTTGTCATTATAAATCTTCATTTTTAAAAAAATTACCTATGAAAAAAATATAAGTTCTTAGAAACCATGTACATCAATATGCAAGCATAAAGACAGTTTTCAATTTTAATTTACTACATTTAATGTATTTAAGAATTAATCCTTTCTTTCAGGTTGTGTGCCTTCTTCTTGGGATGCAAGGAGGCTACACAAAATATCCTTGCTTCATGTGTCTATGGGATAGCCGTGCTGATAGTCTTCACTATAAGCAAAAAAACTGGCCAGCTCGAGAGACATTCCAAATTGGCTACCACAACGTGGTAGCTGAACCTCTAAAAAATTGTGTATAAAAAATACTAGAGTATTTTTATATATTTAGATTGTTATTTCATTATTTGATTTTTAAATTTCAAACCATATAGATCTATATGTACATTGAATTATACATATATATATAAATTATATATATTTATATATATATAATATATATATATATATATATATATATATATATATTATATATATATATAATATAACTATATATATATATATATATATATATATATATTTAGTGTATTTAAAGAAAATTCCGGCTCATGTTAATAAATCCTTACGTTTTTCTCTAACTCATAAAATTTAAGGTTAAATTTTTACAACTTAGTTTAAATTTTTAAAATGTTTGGTAAAAAAAATTACTTACATTAATGGTAATATATTTAATGGAAGTTGAAGTTTTATAATGTCAACATTACATTCCTTTTTATAATATATATATATATATATATATATATATATATATATATATATAGTAGTATGTAATAATAGTGATTATAGAAGTGTATTTATAATATAGATAAATATATATATATATATATATATATATATATATATATATAGATAATATAATATATATTATATTACACGTTGTACTTGTATGTCTTAAAAATTCTCACCAATATCCTTTAATATTATTTCAAATAGATTTTTTCCTTCATTTCTTTTACTCCACGCATACTCCCAAATATATGAATCAATCATCTTTATGTTCTTTCCTTTTTGCTTTTTAGTTTTATATTTAAAAACACTCCACGTACTTTCCACCGTCATGTTTTGTTCACCAATGCATATTAGATTAATTAGCACAAACCTGTGAAATAAATTAAATTTTATTTTAAACAAATTGAACTTTCTTAATCTAATGCAATATAATCTAATCTACCCCATAATCTAACCTAGTGTAACCTTATCCAAACTAATTTTAACTTAAGCCTAACCTAAACTTAACGTAAGCCTAACCTAACCTAAACTAACCTAACCTAACACCTAACATACCTAACCAACCCAGCACCAATACTTGATTGATGCTACACATAAACAATAACCTATCCAATCATAGTTGTTACCTAACCTAACCTGACTTATATCATAACGTTTACATACGTAAACCTGAATCTAAGGTAATCCAAATTTTCCAATTAAAAATAATGAATTTATTTACCTCCCGGCAATAGTACCGATTTAACACACACGTTGTCAAATATTGTAATTCCTCTTTGCTTTTAGATGTAATTAATTAAATACCATAAGAAACATAAAAAACAAATAAATAAAATACTGAAGAACAATTTTGAACATTTTTTTAGCACCAATACAGTAAAATTAATAAAATTGTTAAAAAAAATTGAAAATATAAATAAAAATTAAAAAGAAAAGAATTAAAAATTTATCGAGCTTACAATACTCTAAATATTGAATAACTTATGGGTTCTTTCCTTGCGGCTAAATTTTTACTTTTTTCGATTATAACAAAAACTTCACAAAGAACGTAAAGAAAAATTGACATGACCCATATATATATATAAATATATAATATATATATATATATATATAATATATATAAATTATATATATATATATTATATATATATATATATAATATATATATAAATAGTATGAAGATATGCCAAATATCCTCACTTTTCTTGTTATATATGTATTTCTATCGATTTAATAAAGACACATTGAAAAATAAGTAAGTATTTTCAAAACACTCTCAGCCAGAGGTTGACGGCATATAATTGATTTAAATTCACAAAATTACATATACCTCTTAAAATTATATATGTTATTATTGGTTGATTATGATTATATTTCAAAACAAAAATATTTCCGACGAATAAACTGCAAAAAAAAAAAAAAATGTAATTTGTTTACTGTGTCTGCCGATTCTCTAGTCACATGTCAGCTTAGACACTTTGATATATAATATATAGTATAATTATATATATATATTATATATAAGTATATATATATATATAGTATATATATTATATATAATATATATAGTATATTATATGAATATGTATGTATTATATATATATATATGTAATATTAGTAAATATTATATGTCATTGTCATTTCTTACGTTCTTTGGTGTAGTTTTGTTAATAATGAAAAAGTAAAATTTACCCAAGAAGAGAAAATAGAGTTATTCAATATTAGAGTATTGGAGAAGCCAAATTTGTATACTTCTTTTTAATATTTTAGTATGTAAACTCGCAAATTGATTATGGTTTTACAAGCTGTTAAAATCTTCTTCAGACTCCTTGGTATTTAATTACATACATTAAAACAAAGAAGATTTAAATCAGGGTGGCAAATAAATACTTGCGGGATTCTTGGTAACATTGAAATCATGTTATTTTTAATGATAATGATTACCTTAGATTAGGTTACGTTTATGTAACTTATGATTAAGTCAGGTCTAGTTAGTATATTAGTTAGCGTTAGGTTAGGTTATGGTTAGGTTAGGTTAGGTTAGGTATGTTAGTAGTTAGGTGGGTAGTTTGGAGTGGTGAAGGAGGTACGTAAGGTTTAGTTTATGGTTTGATAAGGTTACATAGCGTTAGATATGGGTAGATTAGATTTATATTGCATTAGATTAGAAAGTTCAATTTGTTAAATATAAAAATTTAATTTATTTTCACAGGTTTGTGCTAATTAATCCAATATACATTGGTGAACAAAACATGACGGTCGGAAAGTGCGTGTAGTGTTTTTAATATTAAAACTAAAAAGCAAAAAGCGAGATGAGACATAAAGATGATTGATTCATAAACTTGCTAGTGTGCGGGAAGTGAAAGCGATGCAAAAGTACAAAAATCTATAAGAATGAAGAATTAATTATTTTTAAAGAGATGCTAAGCTTGCTATATACCGTATATATATAATATATATATATATATATATATATTATATATATATTATATATATTTTATATATATTATTTTTGATTAAATTATATTTAAATAACAATATAATATATAGAAAAATATATATATATTAAGGAATTGTAATGTGGGTAACAATATAACGCAAAACTTTCCATGTAGTAATATTGTTTGAAATTTTTACCAAACCATTTTTCCACTCTATACTAAGTTGGACCACTCTACCTAAAATTTTATGAGTTAGAGAAAAACGTAAGGATTTAATAACCACATGAGCCATATATATATAATATATATATATATATTGATATAATAATATAAAAATAATATATAATATAATATATATATATAGATATACTATATATATTATATATATATATATTATATATATTATATAATATATATATATATATATATATTATAATAATATATATATAAATATATATTATATAATATAATAATATACTATTATATATATAATCAATGTACATATTAGATCTATTTGCTTTGAAATACAAGCATTAAAATGAAGTGAAAAATAAACATTTGTCTATATAAAAATACTCTAGTAATGAAGATATGTTGCCTTCCATAGTTCGTCTCAGTCTACTATGATCTGATAGTCGTAAGGTCTGAGCATTTGCCTGGCTACTTAGATTTAGATGATAAAAATATCGTCGATTGCTTAAGGAAAGTTATGGCTCGTTGTTAAGTTGAGCTCTAAAAAAAACCCACTTTCAACGAAAAAAAAAAAAAATAAAAAAAAAAATAAAAAAAAGAAAAAAAAAAAAAAAAAACTCCTAAAATTTTCCGTATTCCAAATGTAATTTGTTTTACTGTAGGTGCTGCCTTTCTCTAGTTACATGATGTCAGCTTTAGACCCTCATACAGTATATATATATTATATATAGATATATATATTATATATTATAATATAATATATATATATATATAATATATATATATATAATATATATAATATAATATATTAGTATATATATATTTATATAGATAGATATATATATTATATATAATTTATATATTAAAATATTATTATATATATAGATTATATATATATATTATATAATTATATATAATAATATGATTAGGCATTTATATATATATATATATATATAATATATAATATAATTATATTATATATATATATATATAGTATTATATATATATTATTATATATATATATATATATATGCCTGGTTTCGTAATAACCCCCCCCCCCTTCGATATTTTAATCGATAATAATAGCGATATTTTTATTTATTAAAATTTAAAATTTCGATGTGTTTTTTTTATAATTTTTTTGAGAAATATGTAATAACGTTACTATATATTTTATTTTTTTAAATATCTATTTTCAAAATTTTATTTTAATAAATAAAAGTATATTTTAATTACATTTAATAAATAATAAAATAAGATTAAAAGAAAGTCTCATATATATTTATTATGTTGGCTGAAATTTAACAATATCACAAAGAATTTGTTCAAATAAATGTTCATATTTGTTTTGTTTCCTCCACATGAATTCAAACAAATAGCTACCAAGTAAATTTCTAGCTGTTCCACATTCCTTTTTATTGCGTTGTTTCGCCTGAAACCATAATGATTCAATCTTCTGTGGATGAGCTCTATTCCCAGGGTTGACAAAGTTTGTAGAATGGTTAACAGTGATATGTCGATATTTCATTTTTGGAATCTTGTCGATATCCTTATATGCAGCCCACGAGTCAGATATTATTAATGTTTCTGCTTCGATATGCTTCTCAATTTCTTTTAGTAAAACTTTTAAAAATTTTTTAAAAATAAAAAATTTCAGTGGTTACTTCACATGTTTTATCAACAAATTATAAAAAAAATTCGATAATGTTTAAATTTTTTCATATAAAAAATCGATATTATCGATTAAAATATCGAAGGGGGGTTATTACGAACCAGCCTATATAGTATATAATTTATATATATATATATATATATATATATATATTATATATATATATTTATTATATATATATATATATATATATATATTAGATATATAATATATATATATATTATATATATATATATATATATATATATATATATTATGGCCAGCTTCAGATTGTCGGTCATATGTATCTTAAAACTATTAATATTAAAGCTACAGTAAAACGGAATACATTGGTTGAATGCTGGTCAAATTTTAAGCCTGGAAATGTAAAAAAAAAAAAAAAACTCAAAAACTACAATAGCTACAGCAAAAAAAGGAATACATTTTGAAGATTCTTGCTAAGAATTTCAACATAGTGAAAATGTAAAAAAAAGAGTAATAATAAAAAAAAAAGATTATTGTTAATAATATAGTTAATATGATTAGAAGTCCGTATTTAGAGAACTTTTATTGGTTTCTCTTAAATAATAAATGACTTTCTATTTAAATTTTGCCTTTTTACGGCACCCACTAGGGTACTCGAGCGACGGCGAACAATTTAGGGGGATGTTTTCCATACCCGTTAGGGGAGGGCGACGAACCCCCTGACACCCAGAATACAAAGGAGGCGTGGGGTTCCGGAGACCCTCCCGGAGGGGGGAAATAATCCTACCCCGTAGTTCCCGGAAGGCGAGAGACCCCGACTCTAGCCATCTATGCGGATTGCATGAACCTTTCAGTAAAAAAAAAGAAAGAAAAATTTAATAGAAACTATTTATTTTAACGAGGAAACCAATAAAAGGTCTCTAAATAGGGCCTTCAAATTATTATAATTACTATAATTATTAACAATAATTCTTTTTTTTTTTTTTTTTTACATTTTCCTATGTGAATTTTACCAGGATTCCAAAAGTGTATTCCTTTTCGCTGTACTATGTAGTTTTTGGATATAAATATATATTTTTTTTTTTTTTTTTTTTTTTTTTACATTCCAGGCCTTAAAATATTGACCAGCATATCCAACCAATGTATTCCTGTTTTACGGGCAGCATTGAATAGTTGGTTTAGAGAGTACAGTATGACGGACAATCCAAAGCTGATATATTATGATAATATATATATAATATTATATATATATATAATATATATATATATTATATATATTATATATACTATATATATATATATATATGTATATAATATATATTAATATATATATATTATTATATATATATATATATATAATATATAATATATATATATGCGCTCTTAACTGCGGTCCAGAACCCCTTGGAGGTCACGAAGCCTATAAGAAATCTTTGCAGTTATGAAAGAAGGAAAGAAAGAAAGGAAATTGAATACGCTGAAAAGATTTCCCTTGTTGACGTGTGTCAAACTTGCTTTCTATTAAAGGCGTTTCGGACATTTTTGTGATGAAGAAAGGCTGCTAATATCGCATTATGCTCTAAAATTCGAATTTTTTTTTATAACTGATGTTCAATAAAATATTATTCCCTTTTTCTCCAAATATCAGAAAATCCTTCGATGAGGAACTTTAAATAAATATCTATCCTTTATAGCTGCTTAAATCTGGACGTTAATTCTTGTTTATTCGATGAAATATAAATTAAAGGCGTTACGTTGGGGTGTGGGAAATATTTTAAGGGGTCTAAAGAAAATTTTTAAGGGAGACTATGGTAAACAAAAGGAAATAGAACAGCTTAGAGATTGTAATAATTTTGATTATATTTGAGTTATTTGAAAATATCAACTGCTTTTAAAATTATAAAGAAATTGAAATCAAATAAACTAACTGTCAATTTAGAAAAAAAAAATGATTTCAAAGGCATGTTCTTCCGATTTTTTTTATAAGGAAAACGTAATGACATTGAGTTAAAAATGACAAGAACTTGCCCATAATGAGAAGAAAAATTACGCCAGACGTAAGAGTTTCACTGTACGATAAATTACAGGTTGAGTACGGCAGAAATAGGAACTTTTTTTTGTTCATTTTATTGCGGGACGTTCGTAGGAAATGTTGGGTAGACAATTTTTAACAAATTTATTATTATTATTATTATAATTATTATTATTATTATTATTATTATTATTATTATTATTATTATTAAAATAATGGTGACATTTTTTTCCCCCAAGACCAGGGGTAAGGCGCTTGACATGCACCGGGTAGTATGGTTCCATTTTTATAAATTAAAATAATAACTATGTATATGTAAATGTGTGAGATAATATGTTTTATATATATATATATATATATATATATATATATATATATATATATATATATATATATATATATATATATATATATATATATATATATAAACAAAACTTACACAAAACACTAAATGTGTTAATACACATGTTAAAATAAAAATGTCTCAAATGAATATAACAATTTAATTACATTTAGAATGAGCATGTTCTACCCTATATTGCATCGAACGGCTTTGTTGAAATAATGATCTGTAGCTAGTGGATGTATCGGATGTCACTTTATCCGCGACGCGAAAGTAATTCTTCAAGATCCGCGCATACAGATATATAATGTTGCACATCAGCCGATGCGATGTTTACATATATATATATATATATATATATATATATATATATATATATATATATATATATATATATATATATATATATATATATATATATATATATATATGGTGATAGTTGGTGTAAGGGGATCCTATGATATCGATATTTTCTCTGATAATCGTATTTTTCGAATATCTTTAATACCCATATATAAATATATTTTTTGATTCTCGAAAACGCAATATACGTTAAACATTTTTGAATGCAGTAATAACACTGCACGATAATTTTAATTTTGTAAATCGCAAGAAAGAAGCCAAAATTATTGTTACTGTGCAATTCCAGCGACTATTTTTTTTTATAAATGGTAAGAATGATATATATATATAAGGTTATATATATAGCATATATATATATGCGTTATATATATATATATATATATAAGTGTATATAATGAGATAGAGTATATATATATATATATATATATATATATATATATATATATATATATTAGATATTCGTATGTTTTTAAATATTCTCATTGACTTTTGTACTTGCAAATATTAAAAATTATCTTGTATTTACTCGGAATGCGAACAGAAATGTTCTGTAATTTGTTGAAAATTTAGCAAACATTTGTG
Organism: Trachelipus rathkii; assembly: GCA_015478945.1. NCBI lineage: Eukaryota > Metazoa > Arthropoda > Malacostraca > Isopoda > Trachelipodidae > Trachelipus > Trachelipus rathkii. The sequence goes on along the minus strand of JABUQX010023724.1, from coordinate 76,605 downwards.
AGAAATTGATTAGAATCAGTTGACTAATGACGTCGTCTCAAGATAGTGACAGTAATTTGAGTCAATCGAAATCTATTAATATTGATAGGCTTGTACTTATAAGTATATTTGTTCGAAAATCAACTGTTTTTAGCAATCCGCAATGACATCCTTTATCCGGTTTTCTTGTTTGGGTTCGATATTGTTTTCTATGACATCGCAAACCGTCACTTTGGTAATCGTAATTATTTTCGAAAAGGAAGAATGACATCTGGGCTAAGAGATGGCTAAGAACTATCTAAGCAGCAAACAGAAGGAAAATGTAGAAAGGAAAAAGAGTAAAGGTTAAAGATCTCCAATTCTAACTTTAAGAACGCAGCAGATTACTCTTGAAGCTAGTATAGAAATACAAATATATGGGACTGAAACAAAACGCAAAGGATGGATAGAGTAATTTACAGAATTGATAGTAAGGGATGATTTTCTGCTTTGTGTTGGTAATTCATGGCTGAGAATGTCTAACGAAAGTATAGGTCTCTTTCAACACACTACGCAAAAGGAAATACTATAGATATATTATTTGAAAGAAAATGTGTATGACTGCGTTAAAACTAAAATTTCAGAATTAATAATAACCTCCTCTATCAAATAACCATCCAAGTTAGCTTTCTCCACTGACGAATGGTCAGATACTATCAGCAGTTTCTTTGTTTTCTCCGAGTAGTCATGCTGTTGACAATTATTTCAAAAGTCAAATTTTGTGTCGTGCTCTCTGAACCTCTCACCGAACGTCATACAGGTGAATATCTCAGCGGACGCATTTAATGAAATGTTGGCAAAATGGAACCTATACCCAGATGATCACTGTGTCATGAGAGATGTTGGTACTTAATAAAGAAAATTGTTTTATTAGTTTAATACAACTCCGTCGGTCACCAACATTAGAAATGTTGTGACATCTCAAAAAACAGTTCAGTGAAGTCCTCTCAAAATATAGGCCAGTTGGGACACACTTTAATCATTCGGGACCATGCCTAGTAAGAATCCAAAGAAAATACAGAATTTAGAATTAAAGTCGCCAACCTACAGTAATAAAATGATGCTGGCCTTGCTAATATGTTATGCTTCAAGAGCTTAATGAATCTTCTCTCTGCCAGACGGTCAGTTTGATGGTAAAATAAATGTCTTCCTATCCCATGACTAATTTCTAACTAATTGTATCATTGTACTCCCATCATTTGAAGATATTATGACAATCAGCAAACACTTGTTTGTCATCCTCTCGTAATAGCCTTGAAGATCGTAATATCCCTGTGACAAAGAGTCAAGGAATAAAATGAATAGAGAGACGATATTGAGAAACCCTTCCTTATCTTAAATTTCTATGGTTCGATTACATTTGTTATTGTACCATTATTGATGGACAAATGAACTCAGTAAAATGGAAAACAATGTTTAGAGGTAGCAAGTGTTTGTGTTATTAATTTGAAATATGAATATCAGATCGTGCTAAGTGTAAACATGCACAAACGTAAGTGGTTCCTACACTGTTAATTCGTTCAAAAGTAACTTTTGTAACCCTGCCTTTCCTATTCTTATTCGCTCTGATGAATCTGTAGCCAATATCCTGTTGAAGGGATATATATATATATATATATATATATATATATATATATATATACTATATATATATATATATATATATATATATATATATATATATATATAGTATAGTATATATATATATATATATATAAAACTTCAAATGATGTAAGTTTATTTAATCAAACTAGTATCTTTTATTTGAAAGTGCTGTATATATATTTATATATATAGATGGTATATATATATATATATATATATAGTTAAGAGCATAGTAGTTATATATATATATATATATATATATATATATATGATATATATATATATATATATATATTGTAGGCTCAAAGACGACTTCGTTATGCAATATAATTATTAAGAATGGCAAACATAATACATTTACAATCACCTTATATACTAATATATAGACTCCTATATACAATGCATGTGAAGCTCCATTTTGATAATATTCTACTCTTGTCTAATAATACCACACGCCCTCCTGATCGATCAATCTTCGATTCTCGATCATTACTCTGACTCTGTGTTTAACTTCCTCCTATATTTAAATTGCGGCATTGCTTTAACTTGTATGTTATATTCCATTTCCTTGCAATCCGCTTGAACATTGTAGCACCGCTGCGGCACTCCAACCGCGCTGTAACCCAATCCTGGCGCTCATCTCTCTCGACTACCGCGAAACAAAGACGATCTCCCGCTCACCATCGCATCCAAAGACATCCTTGTTTTTCTACTCAAGAACTCTTCCATCGAAGCATTGGGGATGCAGCACTCTCTCTCGCGTGACTCGCCGAAAGCCAAGAGCTGGTTCTCTTCAAACACTCTTCTCAGTTTCTCTTCCATTCCCAGAGAACCCTCCACAACTTCCACTTTCAGCAGCCACGAATCGCTGTCTCCTTCTCCGTCGAAAGGCTTGACGACAGCAGCAATCCCCAGTCCATTCCTTTTCATACTGCAGCTTCTCTTGCTTTTCTTGCCCGGATAGCTTGTAGGCTCAAAGACGACTTCGTTATGCAATATAATTATTAAGAATGGCAAACATAATACATTTATAATCACCTTATATACTAATATATAGACTCCTATATACAATGTGCGTGAAGCTCCATTTTGATAATATTCTACTCTTAGTTCATCAATACCATATATATACAGAGCAGAGCAGTATAGATATTGTATATTTTTATGTTGTTATTATTATATATATAAATATTACATATATATATATATATATATATATATATATATATATATATATTATATATTATATATATATATATATATATATATATATTATATATATATAATTTATATATATATATATATATATATATATATATATATATATATATATATATATATATATATATATATATATATGACTTTTTTTGTTTTTTTTATTTGTTATTTTTTATATTTTTAGAACACAAAAAATTTAGCTTTAACTTAAATTAAAAAATAAGAACTAATCATACGAAATAAATATATTTAATTTATTGTGAAGTTCAAAAAAGTTACAAATTTAAGAAAAACAATTCTTTTGAACATTTATTGAGAGAAAAAAAACCTTATAATAATAAATAAATAGTAGTTAAAATTAAATTGTTTTAAATTCAGAGATACATTTTAATGAAGCTAGACCCAAATTGTCGACAGGGAAAATGGTCGACAGGTCAAATAGTCGACAAAAAGTTGTCGACCAAAATGCTGTCGACAATATGGACATTTTTTAAAAAAATGTGTCTGACCATTTGGACAATATAAAATTTTTTAATATATCGATTATGAGATATATTACTATCGATATATCATATTGACATGACGTAAAGGTAATTTTTTTTTTTAATTTTTTTTTACTAAAGAATACCCCAAGGGTAAACCGCAGAGATGGCAGTAGTCGGGGTCTCTCAGCCCTTTAATGAGGTAGACTATTTCCCCTTCGAAAGTGTTCTCCGAACCCCCGCTCTTGGTATTTGGTGTCGGGGTTCCTCCGGCCCAGGGTATGGAAATCGCATCTACAGTTCTTTTTACTACATTGCCAAACAATACATTTACCTCCAAATCTTGATTTTAAATTCATGCAGTGATTATTTTTACATAGCTTACCTTGTGGAACAATATTATATTCTTGAAAAATATTACAGGCTTCCATTTCACATTTTACACGCTCACGAAATGTTATTAAATTGAATGAGGAAGACATTTTTCTTTTATAAATGTAGAAAAATACACAATTTAGTTTTTATTCACGCAATAAAAGCACACGTAAACTTCTTCGTTGTAAGTCAATAAATAAAATAAATTTCAAATATATACTATGTATATTATATCATTTTTGAGCTTCACACTAAAAAATTAAAAAAATAACTTGTCCGAATCCATAAATTCTTTTATAAAATAAAATGTGACGAAATAAATAGGTCTATATATATATATATTATATATATATATATATATTATATATATATATATATATATTATATATATATATATATATATATACATATATATATTGATAAGGTAACCGTAGCTAACTGCAAAGTGTTTTTCAGGCATACCCCGTAAGCTTTGGCCCCGGAGCATAGGTCGAGTGCCCCTAGGAGAAAATCACTGAGGTTAAATTAATTTTTGCCGTAAATTACAAATAAAGCAAATAAAACATAAAAGTATTGTTAAATTATACATCTAGCGATAAATAAAATCAGCCAGAATGCATGGAAACATGCTAGATATGGCCATAAAATAGTAACAAAGTTGTTAATTCTGACTTCTGAGAAAATGGCTATTGCTATAGAAATTTTTCGGAAAAGGTCCTATTAGTTAAGGAGTGGCTTAGTTAATATATATTTATTAGTGTTTATTTTTCTCATGATCTCATATATATATATATATATATATATATATATATATATATATATATATATATATATATATGTGTGTGTGTGTGTGTTTTTTTTTTTTTTTACTTTTCATAGGTACCTCTTCTCTTTTCGGGATCATGAGGAAAACAATAGTCTCTTATTTCAGTAGCGCAGCAGCAGGACCTAGTAATAAACTGAAAGAGGAAATGCCGCAAACGTATCAATTTTCATAAATTAAACCTACTGATTTAAAGAATTTTGAAAATAAATGTGCAGGATCATCCAGCTCACATTACGCCAAATTGTCTGACAAACAACGCTACTACGATAAACAATGGGAACAGAAATATAGTTGGCTGGCAAACAGGAAGAAAAAGGAGGCGCATTTTGTAAACTGTGCCAAAAATTTCATGAAAAATTATGCAAATGTTCCATTCACAAGTTTCAAAAAAGCTTTAGGAAAAAATGGGAAATTAAAGAAGCATGAACACTCTTCAGCTCACACTATAAGTGTAGAAATGGAAAACCTCAGGAGACAGGCTATGAAGAAACCGATTCACGCTCAAATTGTTCAACAGAGTGAAAGTGAAAGAAACTTAAATAGGAAAGGTTTAAAAATACTTTTGCGAGGGTTGTATTTTTTTGGTAAAGGAAGAAGCAGCTTACACTACTAAATATCAGAGTTTGATTGAAAGTATTTGACAAATTGAATGATGATTTTAAAACATGGTGTAAAGATCAGAGTGATAGGTCGAATTACAGCAGCAAGGGACACTGCTGGTAAACTTCTGTTATGTATGGGCGAAGAATATGAGTTGAAAAAAACATTAAAAACATTTTTTGGGTAGTGGAGGATAAAAATCCCGTTAGAAACGTTCTTGTCAATTGTTAAAATACCCAATGGAAAAACAGAAAGTATTGCAAATGCTATTCATATGGAGCTGGCTGATCTTTGATTTAAATTATGACAACATTATTACTTTTGAATTTGATGGTGCTTCTAATATAGCTGGAAAAGTTGGAGGTGTAAGAAAAAGGCTTTCAGAAAAGGCAAACAAAGAAGTTCTCTATATACACTGTAGATCACATATATTGTCCCTGGCAGCAGCCTCCTGCAGGAATAAAAATCAGAAGGTCAAAAGATTTTTTTTATATTTTGAAAGACATTTACAAACTGCTTAGCAAGTCGCCAAAAGAAGAAAATATTTTGCATGATATTCAATCATTAATCAATGATCCAATCCTCAAGATTCCAGAATGCATTGAAGTGAGATGGTTATCTCATTATAAGATAGTGAATGCTGCCTTCAGGAGCTTAAAGTCAATTTTGATGGCTTGTGAGCATATCCACAAAGAAGGGACAGACCTTGCATCACTTGCAGGGGGCATCTTGCTGGAAATCAGAAATGAAAGTTTCCTTGTCACCTGTTATGTAATGAATGAACTCCTTAGTGCACTCTCTCTTATCTTAGCAATGCTTTGCAAAAGGACTTTAGTATGACCAAAGTCATCCCACTAATTACTGGAACAAAATTGCCCATGCAAAATATTGCAAATCAGTGTGGAGACGTCAATAGTGACTTGCAAAAAAACGTTCGGTGTGAAATAATGGAGGAGTTTGCATCTGAAGTGCGTCTGATTGCTGATGAAGATAAGAAAAATGCATTTAAAGGGATGAAAATATACTGCGATAGTGTAATCGAAGAAATTGAAGAAAGGTTCAACGACAAATCAATTGATATAACGATATTTGCTGGTCGCTTTGAGACGTTTCAGTCATTAACAAATTTACCGGATATTGAAGTTAGAAAATTTTGTGACAGATTTCCGATGTTTAATGCGGAAGGTGTACTAGCTCACCTGAAATCCTTCATTTTTTATATCAATTCCATGCTCGAAAGCGAAATATTTAAAGCAGATGAAAGCCCATTGTCGAAAATAATGGAAGCGGACGTGGGATATTGCGAGTTACAAAAGCTCTGTGAAATCTTTCTTGTCATTCCTGTAACGATAGCCTCGGTTAAAAGATCGTTCAGTACTATGAACCAAATACTAAGTAAGACAAGAAATAGAATGCTGCCAGAAACCTTAATGCATTGTATGATGATAAGCATCGAGGGGTCTGAGAATCCAACTGAGGATTTTCTAAAAAAAAACTGTAGACTTGTATGCGACGAAGAAAACTCGTCGTATACTTTTCCTTTAAACTTACTTTAATACCCCTAACTTACTAAGTACTAACGTCGGGGATACGGCCTACGAAAGTGTTATATATATATATATATATATATATATATATATATATATATATATATATATATATATATATATATATATATATATATATATATATATATATATATATATATAATATATATATATATATATATATATATATATATATACTGGTATATATATATATATATATATAATTTATTTTTACCAAAGATCTATTTCCTTATTTGAAAAGGTCATATTACTCATATATATATTTTAAATATAATATTCTCTCATAATAATGTTTTCGTACCCTTATGTTATTTTATTTATCTAACTTCCCAATAAATTTCACAAATAGATTGCTATATTTTTGCAAGTAAAGATTTGGTTATATTTCGGATATTTACTATATCAGTAAGACAGTATCTAATAAGACTATAAGATTAGCTGACAAGTGACAAGAATATCATTATCCTTTATTTTTATGTAAATTATAAGAGTTATACTTATGTGCTCCCCGAATCTCTGTAAAGCCCCCCCGGAGAAAATTGTCTGAAAGAAACACTGATTAACCGCAGTGTCAATAGGTATTGATAAAAGTACCCCTTTCTGAGCTATTCACCCTGCTGGGATTGAACCTGGGCCCTAGCAGATAAACGCGTATGTGTTTGACCACAACGCCACGATGGACTAAAAGAAGAACGCGAGAATTCTTCCTGTGGTGAATATATCACCCACCAAGACAGGACATCACGCGCTCTTCCCGTCCACACTCGGGCGTAGGGTCAAACAGGGCACCACACAAGGTGAAAAATACTCAGCAAACCGGGGGATCATATTTTATTGATAAGGTAACTGCATTAACTGCAGTGTCAATAGGTATTGATGAAAGTACCCCTTTCTGAGCTATTCACCCTGCTGGTATTGAACCTGGGCCCTAGCAGATAAACGCGTATGTTTAATCCCAGCAGGGTGAATAGCTCAGAAAGGGGTACTTTTATCAATACCTATTGACACTGCAGTTAATGCAGTTACCTTATCAATAAAATATGATCCCCCGGTTTGCTGAGTATTTTTCACCTTGTGTGCTACAATGTTTGACCCTACGCCCGAGTGTGGACGGGAAGAGCGCGTGATGTCCTGTCCCAATCGCATCATGATGCAATCTATCGAGTGACGTCCAGCGGCAAAGTTAAGAGAGGCCAATAACAACGCCTGAATTGTTATAATTTGTGATTTATCGACCTCATTAAGTTCTTCGTATTCTTTTATTGTGCTCATCTTAGCTGCAATATAAGAACTATCACTTCAGGGAAATCGACGATATCGCAAAATTTGAGCTTCGAAACTCGTCTGATGTTGTTATTTGTCGTTGAATTTTTATCGGGTTTCTGCTTTTTTCTCTCGAGATCCTTTTTAGCGGCGACTATTATTTTCAGCGGGGTTCTTTGACCTCTTCGTTGATGATGAGGCCAATACTCAAGTCTTTATTTATGATGGCGTAGTCGAGAAATTTTTCAATAACCGATAACAGGTTAATCTGAGAGGCTACTCAGCCAAAGTGCCTCACATTATATTCGGGCGAGAGTTTTGTCACGTATCTTTTTTCTAAATGGCTGTGGTAGAAAAATCTGTAATTCGAAGAATTTCGAAAGATTTAAAAACATTTTTATGGGAGACTATGGTAAACAAAAGGAAATAGAACAGCTTATCTGTGGTATATGATAGAGATTGTAATCATTTTGATTATATTTGAAAGTTATTTGAAAATTAACTGCTGTTAAAATTATAAAGAAATTGAAATCAAATAAACTAACTGTCAATTTAGAAAAAAAATGATTTCAAAGGCAACATATGTACGATTTTTTTTATAAGGAAAAAAACGTAATGATATCGAGTTAAAAATGACAAGAACTTACCCATAATTAGAAGAAAAATGACGCCAGACGTAAGAGTTTCACTGTACGATAAATTACAGGTTGAGTACGGCAGAAATTGCAAAAAAAAAGGTTGAGTACGGCAGAAATTGTGAACTTTTTTTTTTTTTTTTTTATTTTTTTTCGGGCGTTCGTCGGAAATGTTCGGTAGACAATTTTTAACAAAATCATTATTATTATTATTATTATTATTATTATTATTATTATTATTATTATTATTATTATTATTATTGTTATTATTATTATTATTATTATTATTATTATTATTATTATTATTAAATATAACGTTGTTTAAGTTGTATCTGACAATTTGTACTCTACCTATAAACTTAATGGAAGTGTTTTTGTTATTTATTTTTCTTATAATGCTTTTGAACAATTTTTGTACAAAGTAACCGGTTTTTGGTATTTTGTGAGCGGGAACCCATTTTTTTTTTTTTTTTTTTTTTATATAAAAGCAAAACTTACACAAAACACTAAATGTGTTAATACACATGTTAAAATAAAAATGTCGCAAAGGAATATAACAATTTAATTACATTTAGAATGAGCATGTTCTACCATGGAACGGCTTGTGTTGAAATAATCAATCTGTATTAGTGATGGATCGGATGTCAAATTTTTAATATCTGCGGATGCGGAAGTCTAATTTTTCACATCCGCGGATGCAAATATTTAATGTTGCACATCCGCCGATGCGGATGTTTCCATATATATAATATAATATATATATATATATATATATATATATATATATATATATATATATATATATATATATATATATATATATATATATATATATTTTTCCGATAACCGTATTGTTCGAATATCTTTCATACCCATATATAAATATATATTGTTCGAAAACGTAAATAGGCAAAAAACTTCAACTTTGGCTACATTTATATAAAATATTTTTCAAAAATGAAATATTTTCGGATAATTTAAACTAAAGAATACCATAGGGTAGATGCACAGCAGGTTGCCTTAAATGCATGACACCGCTCGCGCGCAGAGCGCATTTGAAGCGAGCGCTTCAGCACCATAAATAAACATTTTTGAATGCAGTAATAACACTGCACGATAACTTTAATTTTGTAAATCACAAGCTAAAATTATTGTTACTGTGCGATTCCAGCGACTATTTTTCTTGAAAAAAGGTGTAAGAATGATATATATATATATATATATATATATATATATATATATATATATATATATATATATATATATATATATATATATATATATATATATATATATATATATATATATATATTCGTATGTTTTTAAATATTCTCATTGACTTTTGCACTCGCAAATATTTTTAAAAAAAAATTATCTGCATTCCTACTCGGACACTTGGAATGTGGACAGAAAATGTTCTGGTGGGACTTGTTAGAAAATTTGGCAACATTTGTGAGAAATTGATTAGAATCGGTTTACTAATGACGTCGTCTCAAGGTAGTGACAGTAATTTGAGTCACAATCGAAATCTATTAATATTGATAGGCTTGTACTTGTAAGTATATTTGTTCGAAATCAACTGTTTTTAGCAATTCCGCAATGACATCCTTATCCGGTTTTGTTTGGGTTCGATATGACACCTCAAACCATACACTTTGCAATCGTAATTATTTTCGAAAAGGAACTTGACATCTGGGCTAAGACTTAAGAACTATCTAAGCAGCAAACAGAAGGAAAATGAGTAAAAGTTTAAAAGATCTCCAATTCTAGCTTTAAGAACGCAGCAGATTACTCTTGAAACTAGTATAGAAATACAAATATATGGGACAGTGAAACGAAAAATTATAAAGGATGGATTGAGTAAATTTACAGAATTGATAGTAAGGGACGATCTTCTGTTTTGTCACGTTGACATTCATGGCTTTGTACGTCTAACGAAAGTATCGGTCTCTTTCAACACACTACGCAAAGGAAATACTACAGAATACAGATATTATTTGAAAGAAAATGTATGACAGCGTTAAAAATAAAATTTCAGAATTAATAACCTCTATACAAATAACCACCCAAGTTAGCTTTCTCCACCTACAAATGGTCGATACTCGATCAGCAGTTTCCTTGTTTTCTCCGAGTAGTCATGCCGTTGACAATTATTTCAAAAGCCAAATTTTGTGTCGTGCTCTGAACCTCACTGAACGTCATACAGGTGAATATCTCGGTGATGTATTTAATGGAATGTTGGCAAAATGGAACCTATACCCAGATGATCACTGTGTCATGAGAGATGCTGGTGCCAATATAAAGAGAATTGTTTCTATCTTGAGGAAAAAGCACAAACTTCGTCATTTATTAACATTAGAAATGTTGTGACATCTCAAAAAATAGTCCGCGAAGTTCTCTCAAAATATATGTCAATTGGGACACACTTTAATCATTCTACTATGGCAGTAAGAACTAAAGAAAATACAGGCCAGAATTAAAGTTCGCTAACTTTCAGATATAAATAGCGTTACTCTGCAAATTATGTTAAGGTTGCAAGAACTTAATGAATCTCTCTGCCAGTACGGCCACTCTGATGATAAAATAAATTTCTTCCTATCCCATGACAATTTTATTCTAACCAATTGTATCATTGTACTCCCATCATTTGAAGATTATCATTATAACAATCGGCAAACACTTGTTTTTCATGCTCTCGTAATAGCTCTGAAGAGGGTATTAATATGCTCAGACAGTGAGAGTCAAGGAATAAAAATGGAGAGAGACGATATCGAGAACTTTTCCTCCTCAAAATTTATGGTTCGGTTACATTTGTTATTGTTCCATTAATGATGGAGAAAATGAACCTCGTAAATATAAAACTATTTGCTTACCTATCACTTGCTAATTTTGATAAACCTCGAAATATGAAGATCAGACGTGCTAAGCGTGTATGCACAAAACACAGTGATCCTACATTGTTAATTTTCTTGCTCCTAAAAAAAACTTTTGTAAACCTGCCTTTCCTATTCTTAC
>JABUQX010023724.1:50000-62500 GCA_015478945.1 Trachelipus rathkii | reverse complement strand
CCTTTTGTTCTTCTTTCACTGTAACAGGAAAAGTCCTCTGTAAAGGAACGCAACTTTGCCTCCCACACTGTATCAAAAGGTTGTACAGTTTAGCATTTGGAAGGTGGATTTAAAGACGATTTATCGTTATACTGGTGGCTCGTACAAAATTTACAAGAGGACAAATCACTGGTGGTGAACGAAAGGAGGACAATAAGGGAATTAATAAAGGTAAGAGACATTCTGTTGTTGGTTTTGTTTTGATTTGAGAAAAAAAAAATAATAATAATTTTTTTTTATATATATATATATAGGGTATTGTTCTTTTTTTGGTAACATATCGATTTTTTTTTTTTTTTTTTGTTTTTTTTGAAAATAATAAAATATAATAATTTTTTTTGGTTTCTTGTTTTAAAAAGGAAAAGGAAAGGATTTCTGATCAAATATTGAGGAAGTTTAAAAACGAAATTTTTTTTTTTTTTCTTTTCTTGTTTTTGAATATATTTCTGGCCGTGATTTTTTTTCTTTTGTCCAGGGTATTGACAATTGTAGGGAGAAAGGACGATTATTTCCCTCTTCGTAGAAATTTTCACTGTCGATAATAGCAGATTAAGAATCCCAGATCAGTAAGAAGCTTGTAAGAGAACACATAAGGAGAATTTTTGTATTTTCTTACTCCAGTTGGAGAAATAAAGGGTATTTTTTTTTTCTTTTTATATATATATATATATATATATATATATATATATATATATATATATATATATATATATATATATATATATATATATATATATATATATATATATATATATATATATTTTTTTTTTGTGTTGGTTGTTAATACTTATTTTTTTTCCTTTTTATTTAAAATGGGAAATTCAGACAAGGAACAAGGTGATAAGATTAATATGGAGGAAACTAAGCAACCTACCGAGAAACTGAGTGCAATTGAGCACTTGGAAGGATTCCAAGTTGCCATAACGGAAGATGAAAATCTGGATGTAGATCGGATGACGACAGTATTGAAAGGGATATTGCAAGCCCTGGAAAGCAGGAAGGAACCCCAAAAAGTAGAACAGAAAAATGAGGTGACAGAGGTTACAAACACAGGACAGAAGATTGATCCTAAAGGAGGTCTTAACATAAAAAATAGAGTAAGGATCGAGGACCAGGCCTACCAAAAATGGAGGCTGACCCGTGATCAAAGCGCTAAACAGAAGGATATACCAAAGAAGATACCACGGTATGAAACAGATGAGGAAAGTAGCTCAGAAAGGGCAACAAGTGACCCATTTGATATAACAAATGAGCACAGTAGCAACAGGCCAAAGAGGAAAAATAAGAAAAAGAGGAGGAAGGCGGAAAGAAAATACACCTACGATGGAAATTCGACAGCGGAAGATGAAATAGAAGAAGTTGAGAGTGAAGTGGACCAGGGAGGAAAAAAATGGCTCAAGAGGTTAGTTGAATTGGAAGAGTCAGGTGTGGAACATACTAAAGCAGTGAGTAAGATATTTATCGTTTTGGCTGGTGAGATGGTGGAGGTGATGAAGTCATTTAGGAGAAGTAATATAAAGGCTGTGAAACCCTTAAAATATGGGAAAGAAAAAGTCCAGAAATTTGAGGCATTTATAGAGGATTACGAACGATATGCCAAGGAACAATTGGGTAAAGACAAAAGTCGTTGGGCAGTGGAACTCAGAAATTTCTTAGAAGGTCCCGTACTAAGGACATATTATAGTATATACAGGGCTAAGGTCAAATATACCACCATAGTGGCTAGATTAAAAAGTTGGTGCAAGGAGGAAAAAGAAACCGAACAGATAGATTTACAAAAAGAGTTTTGGAGGTTAGAGATGCGGAAAAATGAAAAAGTGGCTGAATTTGCGTTAAGGGTGCAAACCACTTACGAGGCAGCCACCAAAGAGGAAGATAGGGACAAACAAATATTAAAGAAACAATTTTTGAATTGTCTCCCGAAAAAGATGGCAAGGAGATTTAGAATAAGAATGGGAAATGAGAAAGAAAGCCTTAAAGTAAGATGGAAAGATATGTTGAATTGGGCACAGGAGGAGGATGACCTGGATAATGATGAGGAGGAATCAAGGGATGAAGGGATACCAAATATGGCCACACTCAAATGAGAACAAAACACAAAAGGGGTACATTACGCAGAAAAGTGGGCTATTGGAAAGTCCAGTGTATCAGCAGAAACGAAATACAAGGGATAACACCAGGCAAAATAATGAAAGATATAAACTGAGGTAAAAAGATATGTTACTGGTCAACAGGGTAGGACATTTTAAAAGAGAATGTCGAAAATATAATGGGTGGTGCCTGGGATGTGGGAGTAATGAACATCGGACTGCGGAATGTGGATTCAGAAGAGGGTCCAGACAACAGGAACAAGGTTACAGAAGACAAGATCAACAGAACATGGGCGGACAAGAGCAAAATATTGGGAGACCCTTTGAAAAAAAATGCTTTCTATGCGATAGTATAGGACATTGGAGGGATACTTGTCCACTAAGAGAACGAGTAGAAGCATGGAAAAAGGAACAAAAACAGGCAACTTCGGGAAACGAGGTAGCTCCGCCGACCCCGGGAACGAGCAGGAGCGAAACCGCAAAATAGACCACTGTTTACTAACCAGCCCGGCTATTCAAGGTGATATAGTACTGGATCCAGAAGCAGAGGAGTTTATAAGCAGGAGACCTCAGGAAAATAGGAATGCCTTACCACAACGAATACCCAAAGGAAGAGGAACAAGCACAGTGAATTCAACAACTGGCATATACCATGCCATAAGTAGGACAACCGTTGAAGGTAAGCAAGGCATTAATATTACTCCTTTGTTGAAATTTGTTATAAAATTAAATAATGTTGAAATGACAGCCATTATTGATTCAGGTTCCCAGTACTGTATTATAGGTCAGGAACAGTTCAGAAGGATTCAGAATCCCGAAGTTTCGAAAAAAATAATGAGGTTACGAGGAGTAGGTGACCCTCAAATGGTTGTGGAATCCCACCAAACAGCAAGATTAAGGATTTCAATTGAGGACATCAATTATGGTACAGCAGATTTCATTGTGGTTGAAAGGTTAAAAGAAGGTACAATATTAGGAATGCCATTTTTGATACAGAATAAAATTAAAATTGACGTAGGGAATGGTTCACTCACAAGGCATGGTGACCAAGACACAAAGGAACAAGTCTACCTTTCAGAGAAGTCTGGGAATTGTGTAAGGACTGTAATATCCTTGCCAGTGTATACTACGGAAGAAGTGGAAATTACAATAAATGATTGGGTTCCAGTAAAAGCTACTTGGACTTCAAACCAGATTAAGCCCAGAGAAGGAAGGTATTATGATATGAAACCAGAAGAACTATTGGTCGAAGGAGAGGAAAATAATCGAAGAGGGTATAATAAACGATTCAAATTATTACCAGGATTGGTAAAATGGAATACCAAAGAAGGTACTATACTAATCAGGAAACTTATACCAGGACAATTAAAATTTGGGAAAAGAGAAAAAATAGGAATAGCCCATCTAATACTGGATGAAGAGGACCTCCAAAAATATGACAATAGAGGATATACGATAAACACACTAGTACAAGGAACAGGAAGACAAGGAACCATTGAAGAGGAATGGACAAAGGAAAAATTAGGAAAAGAAATCACATTTATGGAGGAATTAACACAAGAACAACGAAAAGAAATAATAGAAGTATTATACAGGCAAAAAGGTGTATTTAGCAAGAATGACTCAGATGTGACAACAACGTCGATGACACCATATAGGATTCGGCTACACGATTATACCCCAATCTACCAAAGGGCAAGAAGATTTGACCAAAGGACAAATGAAGAAATTGAAAAACAGGTTCAAGAATTGTGTCTAAAGGATATTGTGGAGCCATGTGCCGCCGAATGGAGCTCCCCAGTAGTACCTGTTAGGAAGAAGGATGGGACACTTCGTCTATGCATAGACTATAGGCGCATAAACAAAGTAACAGAAGCAGATAGGTTCCCAATGGCCAACATTTCAGAAACAATCTTCTCGTGTCATGGGGTGGAATATTATTCTTGTTTGGACTTGGTCAAAGGATATTATCAGATGAAATTAGAAGAGGATAGTAAGGACTTTACTGCATTTTCCACCGTTAGTGGCCAATACAGATTCAAAAGGTTAAGTTTTGGGCTAAAAAATGGACCAGCAGCATTCCAGAGGGAGATGCAGAGGATATTAACAGGATTCAGCCGAGACAAGGTGGTGGTATATGTGGATGATGTCCTCTTGATATCAAAGGATTTTAAAGAACACTTACAGTTGATCGAACAGGTCCTACAACGGTTCTCCGAAGCCAATGTCAAAATTAAAATCAGCAAGTGCAGCTGGGTTCAAAAGGAAATTAAATTTTTAGGACATATTCTCAGTAGGACTGGAATAAGGAAGCTCCCAGAATTTATGGATCAGGTGGACAAGTTGGAAAGACCAAACAACATAGGAGAACTCAGGCGGTACCTAGGAATGATTAACTTCCAGCGTAAGTTTATTAAAAACTGTTCAGGAGTGGCAGCACCCCTTAGTGCTCTGACAGGAGGGAAAAGAAAGGATAAGATCGAATGGACAGAAGAAAGGATTCAGGCTTTCGAAAATTTAAAGAGACTGATGAAAGAATCTGTAGAGCTGGCATTCCCGGATTTCACAGAAGGTAGTCCAAAATTAGAGCTGTATGTAGACGCCAGTGGATTTGGTATGGGTGCAGGTCTATGTCAGCAACAAGGAAAGGAAAAAAGAGTAATAGCTTATAACTCTCATTCATTCGATGCGTGTGAAAGAAGAGCATCCACCATAGAGAGGGAATTGTTGGCTATCAGGTGGGGAATCAAGAGTTTCCGTCCATTCTTGTTGGGTCAGGAGTTTATTTTATACACAGATCACCGCCCATTAGTGTAACTCCACACAATGAAGTTAGTAGACAGTAAGTTGGCTCGTGTCTTGGACGATTTAAGCGAGTACAGTTTTCAGGTCCATTATTTTCCGGGAAAGGAAAACATCTTTGCTGATACATGGTCTCGTTGTCAAAGGAAACAAGAGGAAGAAACCGATGTCATAAATCTAGAGGCCCTACCAAGAGGTCTAGAAGTAATAAGGGTGGTACCAGGAGGTGCTGATTCCTTGTTTTTGAGCTTGCAGGAGAAGTTTTAAAAAGGGAACAATTACAGAAGAAGGACCACCAAGAATTAAGGAAATTCCTACTAGAAGTTTTGATAAACAACAGGAAGATGTATGGGTTAGATAAACAACCCAAATCACTCAAATATTTAAAAACCATCAGTATTTCAGGAAGGGAACCAATCCCAGAGATATTACTGGCAGCTAGCGATGAGTTCAACTTGAAGATCTGGTTGCATCACGGGACTTGTTGTTCAGTTGTGTATATGGGACCTAAAGCAAGGAAACGAGAAGATTTAAAAAGCATTCACATTCAGGTATTAGGAGGTACCCATTTCAATCCATTAAGAGATAATGGTAGGTTCCAGATAAATAAGGATGACACGATAGTAGACGAATTAGCAATCGAAGATCAAGAGGTACCATCTGAGGAAGAAAATGAAGGATTCATGGACAGTGAAGAAAGTGAAGCAGAAAACTTATTAGAACACCCACCAGAAGAGGGACTAGGGGTAAATCTACTAATGAAGGAAAGAGGACACCAGTCTAGGTTAAGCTGCAACCACAAGTTATCAGGAGTTGCATGGCAAGACATTTCCATTGGTGAAACATCTAGGTGTGCCTTTTTAGATACAGGATCTGTTATTAGTTTGGTCCAGGAAGCTGTCATCAGGGAGTTAGAACTATTTGGACTTATTTTGAGGAAATGGAGTGTGGACATCACATTAAATGGAATCACCACCAAAATTGTTGAATGCACCACAGCAGTAGCTATCAGGATAGATACACGCTACAGGAAAACAGTATTACCATTGGTAGTTGTTAAGGATGGGTTCATTCCGGCATGTTTTCTCTTAGGAATGAATTACTTGGTGGAAACAGAAGCCATTCTGGATTTTGGTGAAGGCATCATCGCACACGGGGATGATGAGGATCAGGTTAGTGATGGTTTTCTGGTTAATGTGTATAATGTAATAGCGTGTGATAATAATAGGATTAACAATATTATAACATTAAACGAAATAATGACATTACAGGAAAGATCTAAGGTGATAAAGGAATTGAAGAAGAGGGTTAAGAATAAAAAACAAATTCTTAAAACGGATGTGTCTTTAAAGGAATTTTATAGATATAAGGAGGATTTATTAATGAACGATGCTATATTAGTTAAAAGGATGAAGAATGACAAGTTGTGTGCAGTAATAGGGTTTAAACAGATGGTCAGCATCTGTGTAGTAATACACCGAAACATGGCACACATAGGACAAGGAAAACTAACAGACTTGATGGCAAGGTATGTATGGCATCCAAAAGGTCATACTATAATCCAGGAGGTGTGCAGGACATGTCCCACTTGTCAGTTAAATAAGGTAGATCATAAGGTAATATTCCCACCAGTTTGGAAAATCACAGTTGCTAATCCTTTCGAGTTAGTGGCAATTGATGTAATGGCTATGCCAAAAACAAGGAGAGGAAATGTTGCTTGTCTAGTGGCTGTGGACCACTGCAGCAAATGGGTCTCAGTCAAACCACTAAAGGACAAGTCAGCCAGAAGTGTCACGGGGGCATTTGAAGATCAGATGTTACCAACATTTTTGAGGCCCCCATACAAGGTTTTAACAGATAATGGGGTGGAATTCAAAAGTAACAGGTTTAGGGACATGCTCAAAAGGTACAACATAGATCATATATTCAGCAGTCCTTATAAGCCATCTTCGAACGGGGCAGTAGAGCGCACGAACCGTACGTTTGCAGAGTTCCTGAAGAACATAGTGACAAAGGACCAGGAGTGGGATGATTGCTTACCCAGGGTGGTTATAATTTATAACAACACAAAACACTCAGAACTTGGAATAACACCAGCCGAAAAACTATTAACCCAAACACATAAGGAGGGAAAGGTATTACCGATCTCTATGGAGGAGCAAAGCAAATGGAAGGAAGGACATCCAAATTGGCTTCCCCCCTATGCAGTAGGAGTTAAGGTCAAAAGGAAGATTATTTCGGCAGATCGGTCCTTAGAGAAAAAACTAGGTGAAAGATATGAAGGGCCATTCACGGTTGTCAAAGTAATAGCTGGTGGAATGACATATGATGTTGAGGGTCAAGGTAAAATTATGAGGGTCCACTATGCACATTTAAAGGTATGGGCAGACCCACCAGATTCCTCAGGCAGCATTTTGGAAAAATGAAAGAGCGAAGTCTATCAACACAATGATTACAGGGTCTGAAATGCAACAGAGGATGACAATAGAGGAGAGCACCAGTAGGTATTATGTATAGTATGCCTTCAGAAAGGGTCAGGAAGAAAAGAAAGGGTAGGACAGAAACCAAGGAAACATGGGACCTTTTACAGTTGGCCATTGGTAAACCAAGCTATAAAAGAGATACAGGGACTCAAACGGAGTATTTAGGAGAGGCTAAGGCGACACAAACAGAGGTAGATCCTATGCCATCTCCTATAGACACTAGTGATCTATTGGATTGGGTGGATTCAGCACCAGAGGATACAACTTCAGATGCGGGATTTGATCTACAGAGTTTCGAAAGAGACTTAAGGTTCCCTAATGACAGTTACACAATTGGTATAACCATCTCAGACGCTACTGAAGAGGAAGGGGAGGTTCTAGGTAGTATAACTCCGGTACATGATGAGGATATACAGGTAAATAATCATGTCACAAGTAATTTAAATATTCCTTTTTATAATTTCAGATCTATTCATGAGGAATTAAGGGAAGTTGGTGAGGACCCTGAACAAATGATGTTGGCTGATAGATCGGAAGGACAAGGAAGAACCCAACAAGGATCGGAGATTGAACATCGGCCAATGACACGGTCAAGAGGGTCAGCGCCGGATCTCCCGAATGTACAGAAGAGGGTATTGGAGTATGAAAGGAGGGCTGAGGAGAGAAGGGCGTCTAGTGGAAACTAGGTTAGTCTATTGCTCTTGTTTATATTATATTTGAACGTTTTTTTTATTATTGTGTGTTTTATGGGATATTTTCCCTTCTTTAAAGATTGGGTTCCCAATCTTGAAGGGGTGAGTAGTGTCATGAGTCTAGTGACTCATGGCATCTATTTTGATTAACCTTCTAATTTATTTTGCGAAGCAGAAAAGTGTTCAGGTTAAAGGAAAAGAACTCATTGTTTTCGTAAAAGAAGTTCTGGTATACAGTAGTATCTGAGTTGTAAGGATTCATTACAAATTGTGAATACCAACTTTATAAGGATTGTTACTAGGCTGTTATTATCAGTTTTCCAAGGATCTAATTACGAGCTGTGATTCCAGCTTTATAAAGGACAAATTCTCCCAAATAATTGGTATGTATAGTGAATATAAAGCAATGTTTATGATAGGTTAAAATCTGAAAGTAGGAATAGATTTATGATTTGCTGTTTAGAAATGACGAAATAACGTTTAAAGTTTGTTTAAAATATATCAGTGTTAAAGTAAAAAGTGTGGATAATCAGATACGGTTAAACTAGGGAATATTGTTAGAATACGAGGAATTACTAAAGAATATTGTAAATTTGATATATGGGATCTTTTGGTTTAAAGGACAGTGAAAACTGTATTAAGAATCGATATAATAAACGGAAAAGTGTTAGAGTAAAAATAACATAGTAATCTATAGGAAGGAATAGTTAAAAGGATCTAAAAAGGAGGAATTATGTATATATATATATATATATATATATATATATATATATATATATATATATATATATATATATATATATATATATATATATATATATATATATATATATATATGTGTGTGTGTTTGGTGTGTGTGTGTGTGGGTATTGATACATACCTAGTTAAAAACACACACAAAAGTATAATAAGGATCTTTTAAGATATGAGAGGCTCACATTTGAGAAATTTAGGTTACACAATTTGGGTTATAGTTACGGACGAAGGCATAGGTTAAAATCAGATTATATTTATTATTATTATTATTATTATTATTATTATTATTATTATTATTATTATTATTAGTATCGTTATTGCTATTTTTATTATTATATCAAATATTTAGGGGTCATGAGTAAACTAGTGTCTGTGTCTTTCATCGGAATAACTGAATCGAGTGCTAGGTTATTACTTTATTCGCTAGCTTTATAAATATTATTTGTACGAAAGGTGTTGGGGGGATTATTATTATTATTATTAATTATTTATTATTTATTATTATTATTATTATTATTATTATTATTATTATTATTATTTATTATTATTTATTATTATTATTATTTATTATTTATTATTATTATTATTATTCCGATGGCGTGACTAGTTATTGGCGTCATTTATTTAATACTATTAGTAGAAGGCAATAATTAATAGTTGGTTATTTCATGATTTTCAGGGAGACGAGTTTGGGGCCAGGATCAGACCCGAGTTTTGGAATCGAGTTCAAAGTTGAGCTTAGGACCAAACTTAAAGATTGGATTTTCGATTGGGCTCAGACGAAAGGTTGAGTCTAAATAAGGTCACGACTGGATATTGAGGCCAAAGCTGTAATTATTGATCAACTAAGTTGCCAGCCAAATTTAAAGGTCCAGGTTAACCTTAGGTTAGCTATTGAAGGCTAAAAAAAACCAGCTACGGAAGATTCCGAAGGTCGAAAGGTCACACAGGCCGTTTGTAAAAATTGGAAAAGTTTATTCAAAGGAGTGGGGAGCACCTTTCGAAGGATCATTCGTCCAAATAACGACGTTCATAAAGGAAGTATTGCTCTTTTACCTTTTGTAAATGACTTTAACCGAATTTGTAAATAAATAAACATAACCCGGGTTTATATTGTAATATATATTTTGTTTCGAAATAAATTGGTGTTTAACATTTAGCTTAGGTAGTAATAGGATATTCATAGATTAAAGTTGAAAGCCATAGGTAGGTAGGAATAATATTGGAAAATACTTGATCATTCACATATTATTATAATAAGAAAAACCAAATTTTTCGTGTCCTTTTCCAATCCTTTTGTTGTTCCTTCTTTCACTTGTAACGGAAAAGTCCTCTGTAAGGAACGCAATTTTGCCTCCCACACTGTGTCAAAAGGTTGTACAGTTTAGCATTTGGAAGGTGGATTTAAGACGTTTATCGTTATAATATATAAAGATTAATTGAGATTCCTTATCATAAACAAGTTGAAGAAAAAAAATATAAACCCGAGTCGACCTAAACCAAATCTATAATAATAATAATAATAATAATATAATAATAATAATAATAATAATAATAATAATAATAATAATAATAATAATAATTAATAATAATAATAATAATAATAATAATAATAATAATTTATAATAATAAAAATGAAATAATAATGGTAATGTAATAATAATAATAATAATAATAATATATAAATTTCAACTAAACCAACTAACTTTTGTGTAAATAATGAATTATTACACCATGTAACAATTTTTTTTTTTTTTTAACTCTGAACATAGAAATGACCTTCATTTTTTTCTAGCATCATTACTTTGAGAATTATTGCAATATTTAATTTTTTGCCTTTTTAAGGTTTGTTAATGAGCTTAGAGTTTAGGGACTTATTACAATTTTATATTTGAAAGGTTCAAATTTACGAAAAGAAACTTAAAAAAAGACTTTTACTTGATAACTATTAATATCCAAAATAAATGTCAATGATATTAAGTGAAAAAACCGTGCTTACTTTCCATTTAAAAGTGCTTTGCAGATCGTGCTTTTCTCTTGTGAATTGATTTGGTTTCTCTTATCAAAAACCACACAATCATCCAACATAGAACAATCCCAACGTCTCTGGTATAGCCTTTCCATTGTCAATATCCTGGTGAAATCTTTCACCATGTTATTCACTTACATCCCCTAAATTCTCTTGAAAAAAGTCCAAATGTGAGTGTAAATAATGCACCTTTAATGACATACGGCACCCCATTTTTTATATAACAATCGAAGAGCCTTTTTATAGCCGTTTGTAAGTTGAATCTTAACAATTTTCTAAAAATTCTTAGACCATATATCTGAATGCACTCGGGCATAATTTTCAATTCTGCTCATCTTTTCCTCAATTTCAAGGACTTGGGCATATTGGTTATTTGTGGTCCAGTAAATATGCCGCGCTTTACTTTAGCCTCTGAAAGTTTAGGAAACATTAGACGAATTTCTTGAAAAGTCTTTTCGAAATCTAATGCTTCACAAATTGCTTTGCTAATCCTAATTTTATATGGAGAGGAGGTAGCTAATAAAACTTTATTACGCTGTTTAAAACATCCATTTCGGAAGCAGATATTTCTTTCGCATCTGATTCAGCAATAAGTTTTTTCTTAGGCTTTGAATTAATGACCCTTTCATTGTTTGTATTTTCAGACATCATTGTAAAGAATCTTAACATTTTTCCGAACTCCTCGGAGATGAGTTTCTCGGGTTTATTATTTTCTTGACGATTTTTTACGTGATTCTTCTGAAATTTTACTCTTCAAACGATGTAATATTTTCTTGAAACTTATCAATTTCTTGTTTTCCTACTAATACACTGCTTGAATCTTGAACATTTCTTGATTTTGCCGATTAAGCTTGGCAGAATTTTGAGTTTCCGGCAATATTTCTTTGCGAAGATTTTGACATTCTCTTCTATATAGTAGAATATCCTTGTCAATGAGAGAAATTTCTCTTCGTACCATGTAGTCTTTTATTTCTTCAGCTATTACTCCTCCCATTTGTATCAGCTGAAATACAAGCCTTTTCCATCGTTTATAAAATTTTAGCAGGTGTAAGATCCAGGGTTGGCATAAAACCCGGGTTTTCTGAAAAATCCCAACCCACCTCGATTTTTTTTGTTTTTTTTTTCATTAAAAAACCGAAAAAAACGGGTAAAATTGGGCAAAATCAACGGAACTTGACACTTAGATGCTTTTATATATATATATATATATATATATATATATATATAATATTAGTATATATATATATATATATATATATATATATAATAAATATATATTATATATATATATATATAATATATATATATAGTTTAAAGTGGATGGGCAAAATTGTTTGTATATTATTATTATTAAAGGTTCTTTTTGTTGGCCAAATTTGGTGCCAGCTAGTGCATTAAAATTTAAAGGCATTGCATTTTTTAAGTTTTGTTGGTTATGTTGTTACTTGTCAATGTGTTCAGCAATTTAGCAGTCATGTGGGTTTCGATAGTAACACCTTTCACCTAGTATAGTGGGTGTTTTTGAGTGTGGGATGTCTTGGCCACAGAGCTTCAGCTTAGGGCTCTTTTGCGACTCCCGTTTGTCCTGAGTGAGCAATGTTACTGTTGA
>JABUQX010023724.1:35000-45000 GCA_015478945.1 Trachelipus rathkii | reverse complement strand
AAAGTTTAGTAAATGCTTAATTTATCAAATAATTACTCGAGTATTTAAATGTTAACACTAAAAAAACTTGTAGTTTTTAAGTCTTATAACTATTCATCACTCACTGATACCTCACAAGTAACCCCAAACGAGTATGACAAATAAATATTCCTGATTTGTTTTATCTGAGGAGGGCTTCGTATTCCATAACAATTTATCCAGGCAACTACTGCTAAAATGAGTTACTCCTTTGTATTCGGTTCACAGCTTCGACAATAGTTTCAAGATATTGACTCCAAACTCGTTCCCTAAAATGTAAAACATTTCGTAGTTAAGAATTTACTCTTTCCAAAGCAACAAAACTTTTACTAAAAAAAACATAACCAGCATTTTGTGCTGTGGAAGTCGCAAGTCAGTGAATTTGTATGAAGTGATTGAAGTCACTCAGTTACAATTAACAACTTTGTCAGTTAACAATTTTGACTCCAACTCTACAATCTTAAAAGTCCGGCCTCTTAAAAATTACCGACTTCGACTCCACCCTTTTCAAAATTACTGACTCCCGACTCCACAGCCCTGTATATATGTATATATCATTTTGTCCGGGTTTTGACACACATGTATAATGTGAAGTGTGTAGAATGCGAAAACAATAGTTTCAAAGTGATAAATTAAATTGGGGTAGTGTGAGCTGATAAAAGCCACAAAACCATTAACATGGAATATCTCCAAAAAATGTTCACCAAATTAAATTTCCTTTGCAGGAGAAATAATAGATGTTGAGACGAACAGCTGGTGCAAGTCTCATATAAATTGGTTAAATACAAAGAATATTATGGTAAAAAGAGTTTTTAATCCTCACGAAAAAATTTGGTTTAAAAATACGATGCCTTTTCTCAGATGAGGAAAAGTTTAGAATTACTTTTCTGTCGAGGTTTTAAATGAACATTTTTTCGGACGATTTTTTTTCGATTGATTTTGAGTTACTGAAGACAAATACTAAAAAAATATTTAAAATATATATTTTGAAGGATATTAGGATGATTTTCACTGATGTCAATTCGAATATTTTGTTTTTAAAATACTTTTTGCTTAGTAATCCTGACAACTCAATCTGACGCAACATTTTTCGCCTATAGATAGAATCACTCAAAATCCAAAAAAAAATTATAAGCGACGTTACAGCTGTCGTGCGAAGATGAGGTCAAGGACTTCACAATTTTTAGTTTTTTGGTGAAGTGGTGTTTTGTTGGTGTTATCAAATTATTACACGACTTGTTTTTTTCTCTTTTTGTTGGCATTTTTATGTAGTAGAGAAACTAAATAAAAAAATTTATTTTCTCACTTTTGAAAAAACAAGTTTAACACCGTCAAAATATACTCTATTTCACGCGTTTCACACATTATATTATTATTAATAAAATGTTACCTTTGTATTTAGTCGGATGGTCGTCTGGGAAGCCTCAAGTTTCACGTAAATCGATACCTTCAGTTTATTTTGAGAAAAAATCAAAAAAATATTTTATATAAATATATCGATAAAAAAATATGGGTCTCCAGTGATCCCGTAGGACTGAAAGGGATATATATATATATATATATATATATATATATATATATATATATATATATATATATATATATATATATATATATATATATATATATAACATATATATATATATATATATATATATATATACTGCTATATATATATATTGTCCAATTTGGAAAACTCAAATATAGGTTCACCACAGCTAAAGGGTTAAAATAGAAAAATAATTACCGTATTAAAAAGAAAAAATTAAGGGTTGGTACTCACCAGTTATTAATCTAATCCCTGGCTTCTGTTTTGCCTGTTGAAACGCCTCCTCCTCGCTATCATCGGAGAGGACGCACCTGTTTTTTCGATTTCTTGTTCTAAGTTTATAAGATGGGGACGAAATGAAATTGGTAGTGAACATGGTGGTGGCGTTGGTTGTCGTTGGGCTCAACGATTATAGGAGATGTTTGTGAAAAACTTACTTCACTCGAGATTTTCGTGAAAGCTAGAATAAAAACGATAACAATAAACGTCAATATTATGTTTTCCCAAAAAAATTCAGATGAAAAGATATAATTCAAAAAGAAAAACAAGAAATAAAGAAATATCCGGAAATATTTTTTTAAAATATTCTATTATAAGATTTCATTTCGTCAAAGTGGGCAAATAAAAAGGTCGAATTTGGTAACGATGAAAAAGATTAGCTAAAAGAGCACGAAAAAAAGGCATGCTTAAAATTAATATTATATAGAGGATAATAAATGTTCTTACCTTTTCCCTGAGAAATTAGAGTTTTAGATGGTGAGTAATCAGGTAGTGTAGGTGGATGTAATGGTGAACTCGCGACGCTGATTTCCAGCTTCCATTCGTTTTCTGGAATACTCACGTTACCTATAGTAAAATAATAATAATAATAATAATAATAATAATAATAATAATAATAAACTTATTTTCCTGTTATTTAGTTACTTTTCCTGTTTGCATTTTGTGGTAAATGAGCGAACCTGTTATAGCGGTGATTATGAAACAATTGGAAAAAAACGTTTTCCCGCTCATGGAATATGCATCTTTCTTCTACTTCTTAAAAAAGATAAAAAAAATTTGAACAAAAATCAATACATTAAAAATAATATAATCGAAATTTTATATGTTTATATAATTTAATAAAAAAGACAAATGACTCATTTCCATCTGAGAAGGATCTCCTTATCTTTTTCCTTCTATTCTAGACCTCAGAACCCTTGTAGAAATATTGCTTTCCATACGAAACAACACTGATGACACGTATGTCTCCTCTGGTTTAAGGGGAAGACCAAGTCTTGAAAAATAACTTTCAAGGCTTATTAAATACTTGCTTACAAATTTCTTATTTGGCACACTTGATGGAACTTAAAAAGGCAAATGACCTGATTGTCACCTTGTCCTAATATCGTTATTACATATCCATAATTGAAAGCATGGGCCAAGATTGCATTTATTGTATGTTTTGTCCACCCCTTGTCCTATTCTTGTAGATAACCACGACCTGTCAGTGGAAATATAAAAAGCCATTTCCTAATTTCAGAATTCGTCACATTATCATTTAAGTACTTTGTGGCAGCATCTCTAAGCCATTTTTTAGGAGGGGGCATATGCACAATGTTTAATGAGTGTGGTTTTTTAAAAAGAGACTGTATCTCGGTTGTAAATGGCAGTTTAATATTAAAATACTTTTTATAATTATTTTTACTATATGAGCAATGATAACAATTCTTCCATTGTTTTAAGAGTGATAAGTGGTAAGTTATCGGATCTTCAAAACCTCGCGTGAGATTGGTGACCATTGACTCATTCCTCCGATGCAGTGATTGTGCAACATGTTAATACAATCTATATATTCCAAATCGGAAGTCCATATAGCATTCCTAAAAAACACTTCAACATGTATAAATATTCCCATTATCAAAGATGGAATTGCGGAAATACTAGACCGCGCACACGCTTCAGTACCAGTCATGGCTGAACATAGGTCATCATCTATGCTGACAAATGACTCATTTCCATCTGGAAAGGATCTCCTTATCTTTTTCCTGCTATTCTAGACCTCAGAACCCTTGTAAAAATGTTGCTTTCCATACCAAAACAACACTGATGACACGTATGTCTCCTCTGGTTGCCAAATAACTTTCAAGGCTTATTAAATACTTAATTACAAATTTCTTATTTGGCACACTTGATGGAACTTCAAGGCAAATGACCTGATTGTCACCATGTCCTAATATCGTTATTACATATCCATAATTGAAAGCATGGGCCAAGATTGCATTTGTTGTAAGTTTTGTCCACCCCTTCTGACGCATACCCTCAAATCCTCCTCTATGATATTTATGGCCTCCATCACCTTTGCTTGGTTCTGAGTCTGGTAAACATCCTTCGTATAAATAACCTTTGTTGATATATATGTTACCAATATATATATATATATATATATTATATATATAGTTATATATATACTACTATAATATATATATATTACTATATATATATATATATATATATATATAATAATATATATATATAATTATATATATTCACTTTATGGACAAAGTTACTTTAACGCCCACACGGAAAAAAGGCGAGGTGATCTAAAAAAAAATTTCACAGTTAACAATCTCTGTGATACATAAATAGATTTCTAAGGCCACGGTTAGAAAAAATGCATCATTTTTTTTTTTTTTACCTTGTTCTACTTACAGTCACCGCACGTTAGACGGGCGTAGCGACGAAAATTATTTTAGGTTAGGTTAGGTTTTTACAGATTAGATGTGAATGGCGGTATAGGTTAGATTAGGTCTTATTTTCAGGAAAAAAAAATTTCATTGTCGCCCCTAAAACATTATGTTATGTATCATGAGAGGACTACCTTGTGAAATTTTTTTTGATTCCGAGCTCCCGTTCCGTGTGGCGTTAAGTAACATTTTACATATATATATATATATATATATATATAATATATATATAACTTATATATTATATTATATAATATATATATAATATATTATATATATATATCATAATAATATATAGAAAGAGGAGAGAGAGAGAGAGAGAGAGAGAGAGAGTAGAGAAGAAGAGAAGAGAGAGAGAGGGAAGAGAGGAAATGTTGAGGAGAAGACGAGAGAGAGAGAGAGAGAGGAGGCAGAGACAGGGAGAGAGAGAGGAGAGTACAGAAAAGCGATAAAGGAGTGATAGACGAGACGAGAGAGAAGAGGAAGAGAGAGAGAAGAGAAGAGAGACGAGAGAGACGAGAGAAAGCACGATGAGAGAGAGAAGAGAGGAGATCTCACCCTGGAGAGGAGGAAAAGGTTTTAAAAGACTTGAAAAAGAGAGCCTTGAAAAGATTATGAATTTTCCCCTTCTTATTTTTATACATTAAAATGAAAAGCACGGAACGTCCATTTAAACGAAGTTTCAATATAGGGAAGCCTAATCGGCGGGGAAGCACAAAATTTTGCTTTGACCAAGGGGAAAATAAATTTTAAATTTCGATAATTCGGCCAGAAATTATTTTTTATGGATTAAATTTTGTTTTAAATATAAAAAAGATATAAATAAATATAATTTACTTTCTTTTGTAGGGCATGCACTTCCTACCTTACTTACAGAGGGAACAAGGCCCTGATATATATTATATATATATATAAATTATATATATATATATATATATATATATTATAGAATATACTAATATATATATTATATATATATATATATCTATATATATTATGTTTATCCCCGAAAGAAACATGCATGTAACAAAAAACTATAACAGCTACAGCGAAAGAATAAAATTTTTTTAATCAGGGAGTCATTTTTATCCATGAAATTAAAACAAATAATTAAAATTTTTGAGCAATTTAAAATTTGCTTTTAAAATGTTCCCACTCTCTATGATAATGATAATTTTTGAGAAGAACGAAGGGCTCCACGCCTACGAGATGAACGTTCAGGTTGCCAAATTATCGATTTTTTGTTTAACTAAAAGATATCCCAAGGTTAAACCAGAAAGATGACAGAGTCGGGTTTCTCGGCCTACGGGGAGACATGGGGACTCGTCCCCCTCTGTCCCTCCGTCGGCTCGAACCCAGTAAAGAAGAAATAAAAGAAAAAATTAACCATTTTTATCTAGGCATAAAAAAACTTATTTGGAAACTCGTTGCTCTCGTATGTACACTGCAGAAATGAAAGTTAAGAGAGCGTATCTGCCAGCCCTAGATTATACTAATATTTTAAGGTGTTATTATAAATTATTAGAATAAAATATTTTTTTTTTAAGGTTTCTAAATTCAAATTGCTTGCTGAAATCAAAAATGTTATTTATTTTCCAGTAGCTGCTATAGTTTTTAGTTACATGCATTGATGCTTTCGGGAGGCTGGCATATATATATATATATATATATATATATATATATATATTATATATATATATATATATATATATATAATATATATATAATTATACTATATTATATATATATATATTTTTTTTGATTTATAATTTAAAATTTTTAAACTAATAATAATATTATATCCCTCATAGGCTATATAGCAAAGTTTATATTTTTGGATGTGCCGCGAGATAGTTGTTGAAATTTCTGCCATAGCAGTTAAATTTAACAAAGCAATCTGAATAATTCATAATTCGTAAATGGCATCCGCAGCAAGAATGGTATTTAATTGAGTAGCCAACATCCGCGACTGGCGTAAAGTTGTTTTCAGTGACGAAAAGTTTAAATAATGCGTACGCCAGAAACCGGAGACCTTTTTGGAATTTTTTACCACAGGACGTTTTTGAGTGTAATTTGCCTTCATTAAAAAAAAAAAAAAAAAAAAAAAAAAAGATTGTTAGAGTAGTGACCTAGTTGGTGTTATATATATTAGCCTTTACTTTGTATCAGATATTGACAAGCTCCAAAGTGTTGCTGTTTGGGAGATCTAGCGCCAGGTTATTTTTAGTTTGTCCTTAGAATCGAAAGGCCCACTGTGGCCTGTGCTACAGTCTATATTTTTTGCTTCTTGTTTGACCGCATCTAGCCGTAGGTAACATATAACGCCGCAACTGACATTGATGCGAATAATGATGGTTGTTTAGATGGTCAAGTTATCCAAACTTTTGCTACTACTGACCATTGATTAGTAATGATGTGAAGACCTCCTTGCATGCCCCCAAATCTGCTCTGGAAAGGCGGAGACACTATATATACTATATATATATAATGTATATATATAATATTATATATATATAATATAATATACATAATATATATATACTTATATAATTATATATATTATATATATATATAGACTAACTATCTCTATATTACGGAACTGTTACATACCTTCCCTGGATGCCATTCGCATAAGGTCGCCTCAGATCATTAATTACTTGCTCCAGATTCAAAACTATTCTCATACTTCTTCTTGTATGACATTCAAATTACATTTCGAGAACATTTGAAAAACTCCTTTGGGTTATATGCCTTTTAGAGAACTCCTTGATTACATTCGTAACTTGCCACTCTGGAACATTTAAACATTAATTATTATTATATATATATATATATAATATATAATATATATATCTTGGTTTATAATATATATATATATATATAATATATATATATATATATATATATATAAACTTTAAAGTTGACTGACTATCCTCTCAACTTATGGTACTCACCATCCGCTGATGACATGCTATTAGTTTAAATATGTATTACCAATCTCAGAAACATCAATCAAGGTTTTACAATGGGAAAGTTAGAAGTCGGTAAAAATCATTTATTTACACATAAATTTTTAATAATAAAGAGTAGTGTGAATAATTTAATAATTATAATGCTAAATAATAATACTGTTAAACCCCAAGATAAACAATGCGTAACCAAAAAAATAATCCTTGTAAAAAAATACGCGAATACCAATAATGATAAT
Organism: Trachelipus rathkii; assembly: GCA_015478945.1. Classification (NCBI taxonomy): domain Eukaryota; kingdom Metazoa; phylum Arthropoda; class Malacostraca; order Isopoda; family Trachelipodidae; genus Trachelipus; species Trachelipus rathkii. Next base: position 37,502 of record JABUQX010023724.1, on the reverse strand, counting down.
GCAACTAAAGATAATAATAATAAGGAAATTATATAAGCAAATTAATAAAATTAATTAAAATTGCTAGTGCCATTGACCGCGTTCAATAGGTCTTCAGTTCCCAATCGTCCTTCAGTTACTGGAAGAAGCAGTTCCTTTTCCATACATGCAGGTTGGTTGATATAAAATGGATGTTGATATAATTACAATTTTTCCTCTCGAATTTGTAAAGGATGACGTGATCATCGTGGTGATAGCACGTCAACTCGGAATGTACGGTAGTAAGTTTTTTGTATGTAGTATACCGGACCAAATATTAGTTTTATAATACTAAATTTTCTTGTATATATAATTTGATTTTAAAATTACTATTTACAAAAGAATATAAAAAAAAATGATGATCAATTACCTTACGAATTTCTCCAACACGACTTCAGGTTAAAACACTCGCGGAATTACAGTCATCTGCACCCATTTAGGAAATACTGGTCACAATGTGACAGATGGAATATATATAAATAAATACTGAAAGACTCAGTCGACAAACTCAAGCAAACCGTCCCTTATGTACACAAATTATTGCTGATGTAGAGTAATTATTACTAAATGTAGACATACATTAAAATAATATAAAAAGTTAAAGTATGTTTCATTAGCTGTAAAATTCGACATTACATTTAGTAATAAAACTACAACTGATACAAAGATGTTAATAAAAAATTAAGGGTTACAATATGACTGTAATTGTTTACGTTACAGTTAAATTAATAATAATAATAATAATAATAATAATAATAATAATAATAATAATAATAATAATAATAATAACTACGTATTATATAATATTCAAATCACGGCAAAAAAATTAGTTAAAAGCCAAAAAAACAAAAAAAAACATTAAAACAACGAAAAAAAAAGCAAATCTCTGAAGGAGCAAGAAACGCGTTCATTCACCCATCACGAAACTTTTTATTTTTCCAATTCCTTGGGCTTACATACTTTAGAACCCTATTTTTCGAGATGCATCGGCCACTGATTTGAATAACATTACATATTGTTAATTCCCAAATTTATTTTTCTTTAATATTTTGGCGAATGGCTAATTTAATAGATTTAACCAAATTAATATTCATAGTCTAAGATTTGCAAATTGTGGTATAAAAATAGAAGCATTTCAGCTTTTTCAGGTGGTCTGTTTCCTTTTGTGTAGTAGATGTTGCCGTCTTGGGAAAATATTTTCTCACTGAAGACGTATAGAGCGGGCATAAGTAATTTTTTGGCAAGGTCTGTAAGGTATGATTTTTAATTTTTATGATTTTATGTATTTATGATTTTTAGGTTATTACCAGGAGCTACCCAAAATTTCCAATAATCTTTGCACATTAAAACATGAAAACTTACTTTGACCTAATTTCCACCGTCAACTTCAAAATAGTCACCTTGGACTTGTCAACAACGATTCTAGCGATGTACACATTTTTAGAACTCATTAAAGTCTGCAGGCTTTGACGTTTTCAGCTCCTGCTGTTAAATAGCTTGAACCTCTTCAATAGAATCAAAATCCGACCTTTCAACCGGAGTTTCATTTTGGCGAACAGGTAAAAATCGGCAGGAGCAAGGTCAGGCGAATAGGCGGAGAAGAGTGACAGTGGTGAGGTTGCTTTTTGGTCAGGAAGTCTCACAAGGAGTGACTTGTGTACATACGCATTGCATTGCCATGGTGAAGCAATCAGTTTCTGTTTTTCCATATCTTGAGTATTTTGCAAATCATAGTTTCTCATTTAACACTCAGACCAGCTATAGGAAACTCCTAATGCACAATTCCTCGAATATTAAAAAACAGGACCAGCAAAGATTTGATGCTGTTGCGAAACATGTGCGCTCTTTTCGGCCAATGGGAGTTGGCGATTTCCATTGTGAAAACCCTTTCTTTATTTCAATCATAACCGTACACCAATCACCATCACAATCTATGATTCATCACCACAGTTGACATTAACTTTTTCAGTTTCCTCCCCCCCCCCCTCAATAACAATCTATCCTCATTACAAAATAGAATATACAGAACATTCAACCTCTCTTCATCATGGCCATCCTTCCACTTGGAAGTTAAATATTTGCCTCACTTTCCCAACTGTAGCCCCTTTCGCATCCATGTTGTTCCTACTCTAGTCATGAATTTTCTTACTAATTTTTTCCGCTCAAAAATTCCGGTTCCCACTGTAACTAAATAGCGGATTTACCTAAATATTCCACTTCCGTCAAAGTACCATCAAATGGACCAAAGCACTTAGCTGTTCTTGGTCTAAAGCTTTCCCTGCTGAACATTTCACATTCATACATATTAATCGTACCAAAAATAGAGAACTTTATCAACACAAAGACTCCCTCCCTTTGCACTCATTGATGTCCTCAGTAATTTATCTTTCCAGTGCACGAACTGCAATGTCCGCTGCTAAGGATAAACTGGTCTACCATTTTGTTGAGAATATCTAAGCATAGTTTGATTTAATTTAGAACAGG
>JABUQX010023724.1:20000-30000 GCA_015478945.1 Trachelipus rathkii | reverse complement strand
TATATATATATTATATATATATATATATATATATATATATATATATATATATCATATAATGATATATATATATATATATATATAATATATTATACTTGTAGTAAGCAATCCCTCAGTAGTCCATGTCAGCTTTTCTTAACCTGCGGTCTGCGAACCCCAGGGGTTCGCGAAGCCTTGTTGAAATCTTTTGCAGTTAATGAAAGAAGGAAGAAAGAAAGAAATGAAACGCTGAGGAGATTTCATTTACTTGTGTGTGTCAAACTTTGATTTTCTAAAAATGGTTTCAGACATTTTTTTGTATTAGAACGCTAATTTCGCATTACTCCATAAAATTCTATTTTTTTCATAACTATGTGAATAAAATATATTCCCTTTTCTCCAAATATCAGAAAATCCGTCATGAGGAACTTTAAATAAGTATCTGATGTTCTTTATTAGGCTTTTAAATCTGAGAGTTAATTCTTGGTAGATCGATGGAAAAAAAATCAAAGGGGTTGCGCTGGGGGGGGGGGGGGGGCAAAACATTTTAAGGGGTCCAAAGAAAAACGTTTTTAAGGGGGACTATGGTAATCGAAAGGAAATAGAACGGCTGGTCTGTGGTATATGATAGAGATTGTAATAATTTTGATTAAATTTTGAGATATTTGAAAATTTCAACTGCTGTTAAAATTATAAAGAAATTGAAATCAAATAAACTAACTCAATTAAGAGAAAAAATATGATTTCAAGAGCATGTTCTCCGATTTTCTGTAGGTAAAAATAACGTAATGATATCCAATTAAAAATGACAAAAGCTTGTCCAGAATTGGTAGATAAATTACGCCAGACGTAAGAGTTTCACTGTACGATAAGTTACAGGTTGGGTACGGCAGAAATCAGAACTTTTTGTTTTAATTTTATTTCGGGACGTTTGTAGAAAAGGTAGGGCATACATTTTTTAACAAAATTATTATTATTATTATTATTATTATTATTATTATTATTATTATTATTATTATTATTTTATTATAAATATAACGTTGCGTTTATTGTATCTGACAATTTGTGCGCTACCTGTAAACTTAATGGAAGTGTGCTTTTGTTATTTATTTTGCTTATTTATAATGTTTTTGAACAATTTTTGTGTAAACTACCATTATGGTATTTTTTGTTTTTTTTTGTTTTACAAAACTTGCACAAAACACTAAATGTGTTAATTCGCATTTTAAAATAAAAATGTTGCAAATGAATATAATAATTTAATTACACTTAGAATGAGCATGTTCTACCCTATATTGCATAGAACGGCTTGTGTTGAAGTAATCAATCTATTAGTGATGTATCGGATATCATTTTTAATATCCGCGGATGCGAGTCTAATTTTTCACATCCGTGGATGCAGATATTAATGTTGCACATCCGCCTGGATGCTGATGTTTCCATATATATTATATATATATATATATATATATCATATATATATATATATATATATATATATATATATATATATATATATATATATATATATATACGGTAATAGTTGGGGAAAAGGGGATCCTATGACATCGATTATTTTTATCAGATAATCATATTTTTCGAATATCTTTAATACCCATATATAAATATATTTTGTTCGAAAACGTAAATAGACAAATAACTTCGACTTTGACTACATATATATATAAAATATTTTTCAGAAATGAAATATTTTTGGATAATTACGTATATATTTGCATATTTTATTTAAACTGAAGAATACCATAGGGTAGATGTACAGCAGGTTGCCTTAAATGCGTGACAGACCGCTCGCGCGCAGAGGGCATTTGAAGCGAGCGCTTCAGCACCATATAAGTATTTTTGAATGCAGTAATAACACTGCACGATAACTTTAATTTTGTAAATCACAAGAAGAAGCAAAAATTACTTTTTTTTTTAAAAAAAAGGTATAGTTCTTGTCTGGCCGTGTTGTTCTTGCCCGTCACCGCGGTTATCCCAATGTTTCTCTCCCTGCCTCCACCTGTATGATCTCTCGTTATATATAATATATATATATATATTATATATATTATATATATATAATCCTATATTATATATTATATTATTATATATATATATATATTAGTATTATAAGTATATATATATTATATATAGTATATATTATTGGGTGTTCGCATGTTTTTAAATACTGTCAATTGTTATTGACAAATATTAAAAAAAAATTTGCATTCGTAATCGGACACTCGGAACGTCGAACAGAAAATGTTTCTGATTGGACTTGTTAGAAAAAATTTAGCAACTTTTGTGAGAAATTGATTAGAATCAGTTGACTAATGACGTCATCTCAAGGTAGTGACAGTAATTTGAGTCACAATCGAAATCAAGCAATATTAATATTGCTAGGCTCGTACTTGTAAGTATATTTGTTCGAAATCAACTGTCAAGCATTCCGCTGTGACTGATCCTTATCCGGTGTTGTTTTGGGTTTTTTACTTCGATATTGTTTTTCCCATGACAAATTCTCAAAACCGTTACAACTTTTGTAATCGTATTATTTTCGAAAAGGAAGAATGATATTGGGCTAAGACTGAAGAACTATCTAAGAAGCAAACACAAGGAAAATGAGTAAAAGATTAAAAGATCTCCAATTCCAGCTTTAAGAATGCAGTAGGTTACTCTTGAAACCAGTATAGTATTACACAATAATGGGAAACAGTGAAACGAAAAATCATAAAGGATGGATATAGTAAATTTACAGAAGTGAGAGTAGGGGACAATCTTTTGTTGTTCGCAGTCATCACCAAGGACATTTTAGCAGATCTGCTAGCATGCAAGCTTTTCCCTAGTGTTTGCACCAAGCGTTCCAGCTTTCTGGCCTTCGCTATGAGAAGGGCCAATTCGAATGATGCTTCCACAATTTTTGCAGATTTCTTAAGAGAAATATCACACCTGTCGAAATCAAGTTTCATGCCGTTTTAAATAATGAATTCATTTCCCGTCAAAAAATTTCCTTGGGCTTGGTTTCTTACATGCCTGGGGTGATTCCGTCATCAATGCCGCTCAAACGACTGCGCCTCATTGCGTCATTACTGAGAACCGAGTGGCAAATAACACATTTGTGGCGCTGAATTCCTTTTTTCTTTTAACGGTAAACCGTACTTTAATGTAATCGTTCAACTAAACTAATCTTTTTTTCTGACAGACATAATGGGCCGGAAGTTCAACTAATTTTATTTAAAAAAAAAAAAAAAACCCGCACAAAAAAAGAACCAACGCCAAAAAAGCCCTGCTAGGTAAAGTGATGAAGGCGAAAACTGGCCACTGGAGGGCCCGCGAATGACGCACAAACAACCAAACGTGTTAGAAGCACAAAGATGAGGAGAAAATACACATCTGACTTTCTTGGGAAAGAATAATCTACTTTTAACGTAGTTTGTATGTAATATTGCGAACCTTTTGGCATAAAGCGAAACTATAACTTTAAGATGAAATTTATTGATACTACTGAACATTTTAAGGTTAAACGACATGTTGAAAATTCTATTTTCCATGAGTTAATGGTAATAAAATTAAGAAATTGAATTGCAAGAAGTCCTGTCGCTTCACATCAAGAAGCCTCTTTAGCTGCCTCTATGTTTAATATACCAACTCTGGAAAATTATATATATATATATAGTATATATATAATATATAAATATATATATATATAATATATATATACATAATATATATATATATTATATATATATATATATTTATCTATATAATATAGTATTAATATATTATTATATAGTATATATTATATATAGTTTACCAGTTTTAAAAAAATAAATATACAACAAACAATTATAAAAAGTTTGGGGAAAATATTGACCAATCATAGAAGAGAACCAATTTTAGATTGCTAAAGTTTGCTGAACTGAAAAAGAGTAGCAAAATAGTTATATGATAAATGAAAATGAATGATTTTAATGATTTCATCATGTCGTGTAGATTTGTAGAGTAGACGTAGATATAATTGTAGACATAATAAAAACTTAAAAAACTTATAAAAGTTTTATTCGAAGGAAATTAAAAAAAATTTAAAATTGTCCCACGCCTCCCAGATTTCACTCTCCTAGGGGGGCGCGCCCCCACGGCTTAGGAACACTGCTGAGTAAGTTATTTTCCTAAAAATCGAAATTTATTTAACTTCTCCAGTAAATCTTTGGCATGCTTCCTTTGTAATACTCTAAAAATGGAAGAACGCGAGGGGAGGGGATTTTGTTTCCCGCCGTAAGAACTTATTCTTTCACCGCATGGTTTTTTTAACATCATTGGCAAATCGCTTAAATGTGATCAAATAATACTGCTGATTTAAGTTTTGCAGAAGCCAAAATAAGAAATCTTAAATCTTAAACTGAAAGGAATAACTATCTTTAAGTGTAAAATCAGTAAAATGGGTAAATAAATATATATATATATATATATATATATATATATATATTATATATATATATATATATATATATATATATTATATATAATATATATATAATATATAAATAATAATAATAATAATAAATAATAATAATAATAATAAAAAAATGAATTAGTCCGGCGCCAGAAAGTTCACGAATATGCTGGAATAATGGAGAACAAATATAGAGAAAGAAAAAGCAAATGATGGCGTTAAAATTCCGAATAGATTGAAAATATATTTATTATAAATTAGGATAGTCTGATGTAAATAAAAAAAATCAAAACAAAATCTCATGTTTAGATTATTTAGAAAATAGCACTCATCTTAGCTTGTGCAATAAAAAGACGGGGTCGGCTTTCCGCGATTTTACGAATAAGGAAAAGCGAAGAAAGCAAATAAGGGAAGAATAAAAAAAATTGATAGCATAGGAATATTGATAAAGTTTTCCATATAGTGTTACAAAATTTCTGTTTGTAACCTATTTCTTTAATAATATCCTTATATCACCGTGCTTTTACCTTTATCAACTTTTTTTTTACTTATTATTTTTCGGAGGCCCTGAAAACCAATATGGTCCTATATATACCTTCACCCCTTTGCAGCAATGGAACGGGAGGTATTAAGAAACACTTTTAGTTTTTAGTATTATAATAATGGACATGTAAATAAATAAATTAATAAACTTACATAAATCCCTATTCTAAATATTTTATAAATTACATAAACTTACGGAGGCCAAATCTTCTTCGGAAACAGGACAGCACACATATAAATAATAGACTAAATATCCCTACGTAAATTCTATTCTAAATTAGTTCACATTGGATTGACAGCTTAAACAGAGGCGAAATCTTCTTCGAACAGGACCCAAGGCTGGAGACAAGTAAACATCAACACTTTTAAAATACCCAAAGATAGGAAAACAGTTAATCAATTCTTCCTTGTACTTCCCTTATGAGATTCTGATGCAATCTAGTTTGCTCACAGTGTGTCTTTCTTGACCTACCTTTGTAAAGACCTTAGTTGGTTGCTCTCCTTGCCACATTATATTTCTCCCTTTCCAAGTTTTGAAACCAAAACTTAAAAAGAACGGGAAAAAAAATTCCAATACTAATCCCCCCAAAATGATATACACATGATATTTAGCGGCCATGGATAATATAATAGAACCTAGTATTCAAATCAATCACAATAATATTAATAATGCGCAGAATAATATAATATAAATAATTTGCTAACATACCCCCAATAATCAATCCCTTTTCTCCTTAAATTCTTTCTTAAGCCAATCTTTCCAAGCTCTTTCCTCTTCTATTTCTTTTCTAACCTTTTCAAAACCCTCTTCTTTTCCTCCATTTGTTCTTTCTTTTTATCCTTTTCCATCTGAAGCCTTTTTTCAACTTCATTCTGTTTACTCTTTTCTGAAACTTCGTCACACTTACCTTTCCTCCAATTACCTCTTAATAGGCAGTCCTTCCCAAAATGTGTAATAGCTCTACACACAACACACCTTTTATGAAAACCCCATTTATTCAGTGGGTTCAATTTTCTACTCCCCTCCATTCTGCAAAAAAAATAAAAATGAATAGTTAATCAAGAGTTTCGATCCTAAAACCCTACGTTGCCACCAAATGTTACAAATTTATGTTTGTAACCTATTTCTTTAATAATATCCTTATATCACCGTGCTTTTACCTTTGTTATCAACTTTTTTTTTACTTATTATTTTTCGGAGGCCCTGAAAACCAATATGGTCCTATATATACTTTCACCCCTTTGCAGAAATGGAACGGGAGGTATTAAGAAATACTTTTAGTTTTTAGTATTATAATAATGGACATGTAAATAAATAAATTAATAGCCTTACATAAATCCTATTCTAAATATTTTATCAAATTACTAAACTTAACCGAGGCCAAATCTTCTTCGGAAACAGGACAGCACACATATAAATAATAGATTAAATATCCCTACGTAAATTCTATTCTAAATTAGTTCACATTGGATTGACAGCTTAAACAGAGGCGAAATCTTCTTCGAACAGGACCCAAGGCTGGAGACAAGTAAACATCAACACTTTTAAAATACCCAAAGATAGGAAAACAGTTAATCAATTATTATTGGCAACCTTTGTTCAAATAGCACAAATAATTTTTTTTTTTTTTTTTTAAATGACACTTTTAAATTCGACCAAATAATCTGTGATAGCTTTTAAAATTCTATAGCACCTTATAAAAATGTTTCGGTAACTTTAAAATTCATTTGTCCAAAACTAACACAATTTAGTAAATAATTGAAAACTAGTAACGTCACTATTCGGATTTTACCTTTAAATACGGTAAAGCACTTACAGTTTGAATATCCTTTTTTTTGTTAACTTTTGTCACTCACTATGATCGTATCCTGGCCAAACATCCAATATTCCGTCTGACCAAGTTTTCGTCTATTTATTCGTAAATGTCACTGTGAACTGCCTTATTATCGGAGCGACGACTTCAACTAATTTTCGTGATTATAAGTCCAAGTACTGGTCCAAGTTTGCTCCCGAATTTAATCGGGAATTTTCTTCCGTTCTCCTGTGTTTTAAAACTTAACTTATCCTTCGGCAGCTTTTCTTCCTTGTACTTCCCTTATGAGATTCTGATGCAATCTAGTTTGCTCACAGTGTGTCTTTATCGACCTACCTTTGTAAAGACCTTACTTGGTTGCTCTCCTTGCCACATTATAATAGTCTAAATTGATTTTGATATATAATTTATTATTTCTGAATATTTCTGTAAAATTAGTTTAGTCTAATTTAGAGGGTAATAATAGAAAACCATTTTATATTATTTGTGGAAAAGCACGCTAACCCTAGTGTGATATATATATATATTATATATATATATATTATCTAATATATATTATATTATATTATATATATATATATATTATCTTTTAATTTTCTTAAGTCGTGCAAATTCACCTACATCACTTAAATTATCTACATTTGCTTTGGCACTTGAAAAGTATTTTTATAAGATATTTAGTGTATGCTTTTAATTTAAAACCCATTTGACAATTTCGAATTAGCCACATTATTGATAGCTTCCATTATCTAGTCAAAAGTATTCTTTTCTGAATAACTCCAAAACTTTTGTTAATTTTCTTAACGTATTATATATAATTATATATATAATATTTATATATATATATATATATATATATATATATTTATATATATATATTCTTTATCTGTATATATACAAACATATTATATATATATATATATATATATATATATATATATATATTCTCCTTACACGCGACATTAAATATTTCCTTAAAATTGGTGCCTTTTCCTTGTTATTTTTAACTTTTCGGAATAAATGCATCCCAAATTTCAGTAACATTTCATCATCATTAATTAAACGCTCTATTTCGTCATTATTAAATTTACGTACTATTTTAAGGTTAAATTTTGAATCATCACCACTTGATTAATTTGATTTCTGTTTAGATTTTCAATTGTTATTACTACAGACTCTTTTGCAACATCCAATGAAGTTTGAAGTGATGTTGGCTTTGAGAATGTGGGGGGGGGGAAGCTTCATAACAAAACTCTTAGTTAAATTAATAATAATAATAATAATAATAATAATAATAATTACGTATATACAATTTAAATCGTTGCAAAAAAAATGTAAATAGAAAAAAAAAAAAATAAAAAAAAAAAAAATAAATAATAAAAAATAAAAAAAGCAAATCTCTGAAGGAGCAAGAAACACGTCCATTCACCCATCACAAAACGTTTTGTTTTTGTTTTAGAACTCATTAAAGTCTGCAGGCTTTGAAAGTTTTCAGCTCCTGCTGTTATATAGCTTGGACCTCTTCAATAGAATCAAAATCCGACCTTTTAACCAGAGTTTCATTTTGGCGAACAGGTAAAAATCGGCAGGGGCAAGGTCAAGCGAATAGGCGGAGAGGAGTGACAGTGGTGAGGTTACTTTTTGGTCAGGAAGTCTCACAAGGAGTGACTTGTGTACAGACGCATCGCATTGTGATGGTGAAGCAATCAGTTTCTGTTTTTCCATATCTTGAGTATTTTGCAAATTACATTTTCTTATTTAACACTTAAGACCAGCTAAAGGAAACTCCTAATGCACAATTCCTCGAATATTAAAAAAACAGGACCAGCAAAGATCTGATACTGTTGCGAAACATGTGCGCTCTTTTCTGCCAATGGCAGTTGGCGATTTCCATTGTGAAAACCCTTTCTTTATTTCAATCATAACCGTACACCAATCACCATCACCATCTATGATTCATCACCACAGTTGGCATTAACTTTTTCAGTTCCCCCCCCCCTCTCAATAACAATCTATCTTCATTACAAAATAGAATACACAGAACATTCAACCTCTGTTCATCATGGCCATCCTTCCACTTGGAAGTTAAATATTTGCCTCACTTTCCCAACTATTGCCCCTTTCGCAACCATGTTGTTCCTGTTCTAGTCAAGAATTTTTTACTAATGTTTTCCGCCCAAAAATTCCGGTTCCCACTGTAACTAAATAGCGAGTTTACCTAAATATTCCACTACGGTCAAAGTACCATAAAATGGACCAAAGCACTTAGCTATTCTTGGTCTAAAGTTTTCCCTGCTGAACATTTTACATTCATACATATTAATCGTACCAAAAAAAGAAAACTTTATCAACACAAAGACTCCCTTCCTTTGCACTCATTGATGTCCTCTGTAATTTATCTTTCCAGTGCACGAACTGCAATGTCCGCTGCGTAGGATAAACTGGTCTACCACTTTTCTTGAGAATATCTGAGCATAGTTTGATTTAATTTAGAACAGGCTTACCTCTGACCAGCCCTGAACACTCGTCAATCCGTGACCACGCTTATCCCCAAACTCATTCAATTTCCCAACACAATTTTCGTTACCCTTCAACTGCCATTGATTCAAATAATAGGAAATCTATTGCAAGTCTCTTCATTTATAGTCTTAAACCCGAATTAAATAAAGATTTAATGTCCACCCTTTTATTTTCACACACTATTTTACTCCATTTAAGAGGCTTACTGTGCTAACCCAAGTAATTTTAAGTTTTGCATCTCGTTCTAAGTAATCATTTACCTTAACTTACAACTATGTATCTATTTGTTGCTCTGTCCTTACTATTTTTTGTGTTTGTTATTTTTGTTTATATATTATTTATTTTTGTATTTATTAATTTACTGTACTGATGATGAGTAAAAGCCGTACCTGAAACGTTGACATAAAAAATAAAATTAATCTTAACCTACAATTTGTTTCGTCTTCCTCTTCATTACTATATATATATATATATAATATATATATATATATTATATATATATAATATTATTATATATATATATATTAGTATATTATATATATATATATATATATATATAGTATATTATTATATATTATATATAATTATATAATATATATAATATATATTACTAGATCGTTAGGTATTAATGCATTTATTAATTTTAGGTGCCCCATTATTATTTTTTAAAGATACTAAATGGTAGGGATGG
>JABUQX010023724.1:7500-15000 GCA_015478945.1 Trachelipus rathkii | reverse complement strand
ATAGGAAGATATTTCTTCGCATGGTTCATAGGGCGACAGGCTAGCAACCCGGTCCTTTACCTTTTTGCTTTTATTACTCTTGACCAGCGTTAGAATCTTATGCGCCTAGAAGGAAGATCCTCTGGGAGAGCTCTGGGAGAACAAGTTTTGAAGCCTAATGGAGGAAGGATGCTAGTTCTACTGAAGGCGAAAACCCCCTACCTGAGCAGTGTTAAAACTCGAGAACTGGCGTCAGAAACCATTACGCCGAGAAATGGTTTTTCTAGGAGTGTTCTGGGGTTAGCGTTTTCGCCGGCAGAAGAGAAGATGCTGGTCCAACTGACAGGGTGAAAGCCCTTCCTGGGTTTTGTTATATATATATTATATATATTATAATAATATACTATAATATATATATATTATATATATATATATTATATATTATATATATATATATATATATATATATATATTTATATAATATTATATATATAGGTCAGCCTCTAGAAGAGCCACAATCCATATCTCAAAAACTACAACAGCTACCGGGGAAAAGGAATACATTGCTGGAATGCTGGTCCAATTTTCGTGGTGCGGAAATGTAAAAAAAAAAAAAAAAAAAAATATCTCAAAAACTACAATAGCTACAGCGAAAAAGGAATACATTTTGAATCCTGTAAAATTTTAGATAGGAAATTTAAAAAAAAATATGATATTAAAATATTGTTAATAATTTAGTAATATGATTAGAGAGCCTAGTTAGAGACCCTTTTATATGGTACTCGTTAAAATAAATAGACTTCTATTAAATTTTGCTTTTTTTTTAACTAAAGGATACCCCAAGGGTATTACCGCACCGATGGCAGGAGTCGGGGCTCTCGGCCTCCCGGTGGAACTACGGGGTAGCGACTAATCCCCCCCCTCCGGGAGGGATCTCCGGAACCCCCGCGACACCCAAAATACCAAAGAGCCACGGCGGTATGGAAAACGTCCTCCCCTCGTGTTCCCCGTCGGCTCGAGCCCCCTAAATTGCCGTGTTTAATACCTTTACAAATAATATATATATATATATATATTATATATATATATATATATACTTATATATATATATATATATATATATATTATATATATATATATATTATGTCCCAGCCAGCCCCCCCCAAAAAAATACCAATTTTGTTTAATTTTTTTTTTTTTTACCATTTCCACTAATTTTTACAAGGATTCAAAAAATGTATTTCATTTCCCTGTAGCCTTTTGTAGTTTTCGAGATATGATTTTTTTTTACAGTTTCCTCGGTAAATTTTACCAGGATTCCAGCAATGTATTCCTTTTCCCGGTAGCTGTTGTAGTTTTTGAGATATGGAATGTGGCTCTTTATATATATATATATATATATATATATATATATATTATATATTATATATATATATATATATATATATATATATAATATATAGATATATATATTATATATATATATATATATAATATATATATATATATATTATGGGTTGGGTTAGGTTAAGTTGTTTTGTTGGGTTCGTTAGAGAAACTAAAAAAAAAAAAAATCGTATGGTGTCAAAATCGTCGACATATTATTTTTTAATAAAATATTCAAACGGTTGACACATTCAAACTGTTAAGGAAAATGGTAGACATATTTTTTGGTAAATATGTCGACCGTTTGACCTGTCGACGATTTGGGACTAGCTTCACATTGTTTTATGTACAGTTTTTTTAATTAACGAATACTATAGGGTGGCGTACATGTTGCCGTTAATGCATTGCAAACCGCGCTCTCCCGGCAACACCGGTGCCTAAAATTAATATTAATTTCATTTTATTTTACAAAAAAATAAATAAAATTTCTCAAAATAATTAGTTCATTACTTTAATTTTCGTTGTGGGACATACGTTCTAGACTTTAATATATATATATATATATATATATATATATATATATATATATATATATATATATATATATATATATATATATATATACGAGTAAGTCAATCTAACCTGTTCATTTTTCTTTAAAAGTAACTTATTTTACATTTAAAAAAATGTGGTTTGAAATGTTACTTCATTGCAGTTATGAGAACATTTAAGGGTATTTAATAAGGGTATTTCAATTACCTTTCCAACCTTTTAGAAAGTTAGAATGAAAAAAAGAGGAAACGAAAAGAAAAACGTAACTAAAGTTATTTGGGTTTTGAAAAAGGAACTGATAATGAAAGAAAATTTATTAATTAACTTATAATTGAAGGATCTGATGGGGAAGTGTTCTTTCACCGTTGAGAAAAATATTAGCTAGATATTACCCAGACACTAGCCATAGAACCTATGCCCATAAAAACTACTTAGCACAGAAAGAACCCAATAACTTTAAATTTTCTTTAAGAATGAAGCGATAGCTAGTTACTATACCCTTCGTTGAACATTTTGCAGGCGCAGTTTACAAGGGCGCTTTTCACGAATCCCGAAAATGACTAGTTTTCAGCCGCCCTTATTAAGATCGCCCCCAGAAACACTTTTTGGGGTGATTCCCTAACTAAATTGTGACAATCATGCAAAATTCTATTTGCTCCATTATATTATATATATATATATATATTATATATTATTATATATATATATATATAATATATATATATATATATAATATATATATATATAATATATATATTATACTATATATATATATTACCACCATTCGCGGGCAGAGCCCTTTTCAAGGAGGGGTAATACAATTAAAAATTGATTCAACACCATGATAAACATAAAAAAGTTTAAATATAAAAGCATTTGGCAGTAAGAATAGTTTTACATATAAATATTAAATTTTAAGACTTTATAACTTTTTTCCGACTCATTTAACAAGAATTTTTAACGTTTTTCTTTCCTTTCAGCTCGTTTTAAACATTTCATGCAAGTTTCATGAAAATCGGATAATGTAAGTTTCATTGAAATCGGCGAGAGGCGTTAGGATTAATAAGGGCATTTTATTATTATATAAATATAAAAAAAATATATATATAATATATATATATATATATATGCTTTATATATTTTTATATAAATTTTTTTATATATATATATATATATATATATATATATATATATATATTAGGGTGGGTCGATATTCTAATTTCAAAGATCGTAAGGTAAAAGTAGTTGTGGCTAACTGAAATGGGAATCCATACAAAATTTCAGAAAGATCGGATAAATATTCGCTTGCGGATTTGCATTTAAAGATTGTTCCTATAAAGAATGCTAATTTCGCTTGACTCAGTTTCTGGAATCAATACACATCATAGTTTTATATTACATTAAGTTTATATATTATTACTCATAGTTTATTTCTAAAGTAGAATAAAGTAAGGGATTGTAATAATATGTTTTTAAATGCATATTTTATTAATGCAACACATGAAATATATATATTTTTTGCAACAAAGTTCCTTGTATTTTTCGCCAAAATACAAATAAATGTTATTTGAAAGGTTTGCATACCTATTCATATATATCATCATATGACTGATGATAATGTCCTTTTGACATAAATGGCTGACGCATATTTCTGCTTAGTACTTTAGTAAGGATGGACCTGTGTCGATTCTCACATCCGTACACATGATTTGAAGCCTTCGTTACTAATTTTACACTTTTTCAACGCTCTAAGAGTGAGATGGGAAGTCTTGAATATCTGGCTATATGTTCTTGCCAATAAATGACTTAGTTTCTGCATCGGTAAGTGCCGTGTGGTTGGTGGTTCTATAGCGTTATTGGCAGTCAGGTTAATAAATTCAAATCAGTGTTTGGCATTCCAATTCAACTGTGGAATTCTCTTCACAAGTTTCTGATCAACTTCCATTCTGCAAATGTAAGCGCAAAGATATTTAAGTTCTTTGATAATATTTTAATGCAAAAGCTAATTTAAAAAGTTAATTGTGAACGTTACATTAATTATTATTTGTTACTCATTATGTTTTTATGGTATGTTCATTATCTTTCGCCATTGCATATAGGAAATTTTCAGTTAGAAGACAGAAAGCATTACCTCGGATATTCTTCTTTGCAATGGCTTTCACATAACTGTATGTGAGAAGATTCAGTCATGTGAATGCGGAGAAGAGGATGCGAGGAGCATCATGCAATTTGAATGATGGCTTTATTTCGAACCACGCAGGGTCATAAACCTGAAAAATAAATTGAACCAACTTTTTCAAACACAAGTTTGATTCTTTGTCCTTTGTGTACAAACAGAGAAGTCGTATGGTAAGAGTTAACCACCTAGCATGATTCAGTGGACCAATTCTATAACCAGCCAATCTCTTATCTACTTTACCGGACCTAATCCCTTTGCAATACTCACACAAAAGCCTTTGATCGTGACTAAGGTCTTTTAGCACTTACTCTGGCATGTATCCATCAATAATTAAATAATTAGAGTTTCCACAGCCTCAAACGTTACCTGAGGGATATCCTGGAGATTTTCTGCACATCTTTGCCCAATTGATCCACTAAGACTTTTCGGCCTAGTTGTAACTAAATTTTTCTGAAAATAGCTCTAAATGGCAGTTCATTCTGATGTAGTGCACATCCAATAATATGAAGTTTCCTTTCCAATATTTCTTCTAGTTTAACAACTAAGCCATTCTTGTGGTAGGTATTAACTGCGGTATTATCAAGAAGGATAGCTTGGATACTGTCAATGCTATTACATTCTTGAAGAACATCGTGTGTCTCTTGAGCAAGTACATCACCGGTGGTGCCAATAGTGGGGACTTTAATGGGTCAAGTGAAGTGTGAGGTGAAGTTCTGGTTCACTAGTGATGGTGAGGCGATGTTCTGATTCGACACTTTTTTTTTAAAGCCCACGAAAATTCATCTTTGATTGAATCTTTATTTTTATATGTTAGAGTGTGGTGGTCGACTTTTCCATCCACACCAATACAAATGAACTGCTTATTTTTTTCAGATTGCACACCACTAACAACTTTTACTTTTGCTTTGGCCCTGTCTAATTTACACTTGTCAATCACAGTTTCATTGATGTCAATATCAGGCTGGGTGTTTGATATCTTGTAACAAAGCATTCGGAAGAGCTGCGCCTAGTCTTGAATAGCATTCTCGAACAAGTTCCATTGCATATCTGGGGAACTTCTTTAAACTGCAGACCCTGACGTTACCTTTCTCGGCTGCCGTTCATGTTCTTCTTTATAATGAAACGCACATCCTTGTAGTTTGTAATATTAATATTGTTTTGCTCAAATATATTGATTTATTAGTTACAGTATTTAACATAAGATGAAAGTAAATATTACAAAAAACTTACCTCACATTTAGATCCTTTAATATGTTCAGGTTACTCAGCAATCATGGAAGACCCTGATTGCTTGTCAACCTGTTCCTGAGTAGGTTCTTGTCCCTGTTTATTCTTAGCCCTTTGACGTTTGACAGCGGCTTTATCCACTGAAGACAGCTGATATGTTCCCTTGGGTCCTATTTTAGATCTCTGATCTCGTAGATATGTTCTGTCTTCACGTGGTATCTTTGCCACCTCGAGAGCAAACACATATAATATGTTCTTGAACACAGTGGTCAATCGTACAGAGTACGCTGAGTCACTGGAAGGTACGATATCAAAGGAACAGTAACATGCTGAAATATCGAAAGCCTAATTCAATTTTGCTTCTAGGTTGTTTTTAGGACGTGTTTTACAATGGTTGCGATTAATGTCTTTCACAAGAATGAGACGGTCTTTAATTTTTTATCTATTGGATTTATCAGCTAATCACAGTAGTTCTTGGATTCACTGCCAGACCAAAAACATATATATCCTTTTCAATTTGCTGAACAGCCACTGATATATCACAGCTAGGGTTCACATGAGTAAGGTGATAATTATACTGAATAAACTGCCTGTAAGTACATGGTTCAGTCATTATTAATTCCCATGGACCACCACCATACTTTCCTTTAACTAGTTTTCTGGTTAGTGGTCTAGGATTTAATTCAAATCCTTGGCCAGGCCCCCATGACAGAACAACCATCCAAATACACTTTTAAAGATTCTCGACCTATATTATATCAGTGTTCCGACCTCCTGTTGGATAAGATACCGGCCTGTGAAGTACTGCAATGTAATCAAATAGTCAAGACTTACCAACGTAACACCCTGGAGATCTTCCTAGTAATATAACGGTACGAACGGGTTCTTTTTATATCAAAACCCATCCAGACATCAATATTCGTTATCAAAGATTTTACTTACTGTGATGATCAATGCTTTGATCATAAAATAAATGTCTTGAAGACCTAGTATATTAATTGACTGAATATTCAAACAAATAAATAAACAAATGGTTCTCGGAAACAAGAGGAAACGACTGGGATAATTTAAAATACTTTAATAAAAAAAAATGAAATGTGTACTGCCCTTTAAAACAATATCAAAGCTTTACACATCCGTGAACATACATATAAATATACGGGTGTACATTTATTTGTATGCTCATGCATGTCTAGAACTGCAGTACTCGTTATTATATACTTTAATATTCTAATGCAATGTATATTCGTGAACATATATAGGTATATGCAATATATACAACTATATGCGCATAAATATACATATACACCTATACATTAGCTTAAGAAAACATTAACATCAGATTTATATATATATACTTGATATATATATATATATATATATATATATATATATATATATATATATATATATATATATATATATATATATATATATATATATATATAATAATAATAATAATAATAATAATAAATTATTTTCATAAAAATATATAGACTTTAAATTACTAAAAGCAATCTTTGTATTTAGACCAAAAAATTAAATAAACTAAAATTTACAGAAATTGTTTGTATCTTCGTGTGAACAACAGCTGATGGCTTAGCGGTACTTTCAATGCAAAATTTCTTAATAGCAATTAAGAAGTTTTTCATTGAAGGTAATTCTTAAATGATGAAACATTAAATAAAATGTCTTTAAACAAGAAATGAATTTTTACACTTTTTTTTCAATGATATACAATAGCAATACTATAACTTCGAAAATTACAACAATATTAATTAATTAAACATACAAGCTTACCTTGCAGACGACAATTGGCAACCCAAGCGACTGCAATGATTTCCTTACATATGTGAGTACGCACATGCGCACATCGAAAAATTGTGGAGACAAGAAATATTTTATAAACACAATATCATTGGTAAAATACTAACTTAGATTTCAATGATCAATTATATACAATAGCAATACTATAACTTCGAAAATTACAATACAATATTAATTAATAATAGATAAAAGAAATATTTACACAATAGAGATCACAAATGGAATACACTCATGAAAGCGAAAGTATAGACACTGACACAAAAAAATAACGATCGAGGAATATGCAATATCGTAATGCCAACCTAACACATCTTAGACCAAAAGCAGTTGAACGCGGAAAGGTTTTAAAA
>JABUQX010023723.1:0-10216 GCA_015478945.1 Trachelipus rathkii | reverse complement strand
CTTTTTTTTTTCACATGTCAAGTTTGCATTTTTCATATTTTAAAATTGAAAGTTAATTACTAAAATTAATAAATTACTCTATGTTAAATTACTTTGTTATAATAATAGCATACTAAATTACTTTCATGTTTTGCTATTTTTTAATTAAATTATTATTTTTTTTTAATTTCAAAGATATGTTTAGTCACTTATAGGTAAACTATTTTAGAAAAATTAATAAAATTGTTGAAATAAAATTTAACTTTTAATTTACTTACATCAAAAAACACTTTAATTTAATTACATCAAAAAATACTTTGGAAGTGGGGCTAGACCCTTGGAAAGTTATTTCCTTTTATTATTTCAAATTGTTTAAATTTGCCAGTGAAAGTTCTCCTTTTCTTATTTAATAATAATAATTTAATAATTTAATCATAATAATAATTAATAATTTAATCACTATAATTATTTAATAATTTATTCACAATAATAATAATATCAATAATAATAATAATAATAATAAATAATAATAATAATAATAATAATAATAAATAATCATCAAAATAATAATTTAATATAATAATAATAATAATAATAATAATAATAATAATAATAATAATAATAATAATAATAATAATAATAATAATAATAATAATAATAATAATAATAATAATAATTAATAATAATAATAATAATAATAATAATAATAATAATAATAATAAAAAATAAATAATAATAAAATAATAATAATGATAATATAATATAATAATAATAATAATATAATAAATAATAATATAATATATAATAATAATAACTAATAATAATAATAATAGTAATAATAATAGAAAATAATAATAATAATAATAAAAGTAATAATAATAATTAATAATAATAATAATAATAATAATAATAATAATAATAATAATAATAATAATAATAATAATAATAATAATAAATAATAATAATAATAATAATAATAATAATAATAATAATAATAATAATAATAATAATAATAATAATAATAATAATTCTTATTAATCCTAACGCCTTTCAACGATTTCAATGAAACTTACTATAAATGTCAGAAATTTACTATAATTAAGAAAAATCGTAATGAAAACATCCGTGGAGCCTCCACCCTCCCAAAGAAATTTTTTTACAGGCAGCAAAATTACATTTTTTGTTAAAGTTGTCTATGGAGAAAATAAAAAATCAAAAAAATCGCAGTTTCAAATTTTTAGGAAGCCTACATGAAATGTGTAAAATGAGCCGAAAAGATATTTAAAAAATCTGGTAATTGTGGAGCTGACCGTAGTATAAAAACATCGATTATTTTTAACGATATTCGATGTTTCGATAGACTTCCAATGCAGATCTGCCACATAAAAAAAATTCACGACATTTTTATTTCCTTTAGGCTACGATTCGGTTTAGGATCCAATAAATTCAGGTTATGATAAGTTTTGTTAAGTACACACTGTAAATCTGTGTATACTTATAAATCTTATCATAACCTTAACGAGTTTAGGATACATCAAACCAAAAACATTAGATATGGCATCGCTGTTTACGTCATCTAACATGGGTAGGAAATATATATATATATATATATAATATAATAAATATAAACTCAGAATATGAATATATCTGTATGATATATATATAATATATATATAATATAATATATATATATATATATATATATATATATATATATATATATATATATTATATATATATATAAATCTGAAATTAAACTCCAGAAATGAATCAGAAAAAATATTTGCTCCTCAAATTTTATATTTGCAACATATAAAATTAATATTACAACCCAATGATTCTCTTTTTACAATTATCATGGTGTTGAAGCAGTATTTTTATTTTATTATTTTACCACCAATCACTGGTCGGGGATACGGGGGCTGAGCTCCATGTTGAATAATGTTCGTTTGCAATGCATTCGTGTCGTGGTTCTTTTGCTAAATAAAAACATTTCTGGCAAAAATATGAGATGAAAAAGTCGCATTATTATTATTATTATTATGATTATTATTATTATTATTATTATTATTATTATTATTATTATTATTATTATTATTATTATTATTATTATATTATTATTATTATTATTAGTATATTATTATTATTATTATTATCATTATTATTATTATTATTATTATTATTATTATTATTATTATTATTATTATTATTATTATTATTATTATTATTATTATTATTATTATTATTATTATTATTATTTTATTATTATTATATTATGATATAAATTATTGTTAATTATTATTATTAATATTATATATTGTTATTATTAGTATATTATTTTTTTTATTATTGATGTATTATTATTATATTATTATTATATTAATTATTATATTATATAAATTAGATTATCATTATTATTATTATATTATTATATTATTTATTATTTATTATATTTTATTATCTATTATTATTATTATTATTATTATTAATTTTATTATTATTATTATTATTATTATTATTATTATTATTATTATTATTATTATTATTATTATTATTATTATTATTATTATTATTATTATTATTATTATTATTATTATTATTATTATTATTATTATTATATAATTCCACATTAAAATAAAACAATATTATAGCCAAAAACTTTCAAATTCTATATGATAAGTTATTTCACTTTTATTCTTTCAAAATATTTATAAGAAAAAATAAAAGTCGAAAGTAGAAATTCTTCAATCTAAATTCCTAAATAATAATCCTAAATAATATGCTAAATAATAATAATCCTAAAAATAGGTGTAAATAAGTCCATCCATCTCTAAAATAGGAAATTTCCATCCTTCCCATTGGTTCAAAATGTAAGAGTGTTTAATGACTTCTCCTTTCGGACATGTTTCGCTGGAGTTCTTTCCCTTTTCAAAGATTAGAAAGTAAAAAATTTCCTTCAAGATCTTTCCTTGGTCCATCTTCGAAGACTTACGTTCTATGCCATATTTCTCCTGCGAACCCGAGACGTGACATCTTTTGGCAGAAATGAAATATTTTGTGGAAATTGGCTACTTAATTTGGTTAAAAAACTCCACATTAAAATAAAACAATATTAAACACTTAATATAAATTCTAGATGACAAGTTATTTTTCATTTTCATTCTCCTAAAATAAGAAATTCCTCACTCTTACTTTTAGAACTACTGGAAAGAGTTGGTTGGATTTAAGGAAACCCTTTCGTTAAGTTTCTTATGATTCTTATGATTCTTATGTTTCTTATGACTCATTTGGTTATAATTAGATATGGGAGAATTTCTTCTCTTGACTTTTATTGAGAATATTTTAGAAGATATAAGAATGAAATAACATTAATAAAAATATTAAAATATTAAAATAATAATAATAATAATAATAATAATAATAATAATAATAATAATAATAATAATAATAATAATAATAATAATAATAATAATAATAATAATAATAATAATAATAATAATAAATAAAATCATTAATAATAATAATAATAATAATAATAATAATAATAATAATAATAATAATAATAATTATAATATATTATTATTATTATTATTATTATTATTATTATTATTATTATTATTATTATTATTATTATTATTATTATTATTATTATTATTATTATTATTATTATTATTATTTTTATTATATTATTATGATTATAAATATTAAATTCTAAAATTATTATAACTAAAATATATAATAATATATATATATTATTATTATTATTATTATTATTATTATTATTATTATTATTATTATTATTATTATTATTATTATTATTATTATTATTATTATTATTATTATTATTATTATATTATTATTATTATTATTATTATTATTTTTATTATTATTTATTATTATTATTATTATTATTATTATTATTATTTTATATTATTTTTATGATTATTATTATTATTACATATTATTTTTATGTTATTATTCTTATATTATATTATTAATATTATTATTATTATATTATTATTATTATTATTTATTATATATTATTTATTATTATATATTATTATTATTATTATTATATTATTATTATTATTATTAATTATTATTATATTATTATTATATTATTATTATTATTATTATTATTATTATTTTGAAAACATTACGCCTAAAAAATTTCAATCTTGTGTTTCTCAGATTTTTTCGTTGTAATTTCTTCATTTTTGATTTTTTCAAATAAGTGAAAGAGCATGAAGGGTAGGTACCAAGTGAGTATGGAACAATAAAAATGCCACACAAAAGAGCCTATCAGAGGGCACTCCGCCCACTGGTTTAACTAGGAATTTTTTCAGGGGGGACAGGGCTTGATCTTTTACCTGAGAATTTCAGCAGGCCTGTTATGATTTTTTAAGTGACTAAGCAAATATCTGGGTAGCAGTTGGCAATATCGGGGATCCATGCCCCTATGGCTCCCCCTACTTACTCCTACGGCTTAGCCACTATCAAGGAGAAGACAAGGGGCTTCGACTTCCATGGAAAATAATAACAACTATATAATAATATCTCTTCATCACCTCTCACACAAAAAAGGGCCCGGGAAAGAACCTGTAAATGACTTCGACCTCATCAAAGGAGAAATAGGGATTACTACCCAAAACACATAATCAAGCAAGAGCGGGAATAATATAATATATATATATATATTATATATTAAATTTATAAATTAATCTTAATACTATATTATGATATTAATTATATAATATATTGAAGTAATATATAATATATATATATAATATATATATAATGCTAGGTTTTGTCTCACTCAGATGAGACATAGTCGCCGTTGTCAAGATAGCGAGGAATTGAATATAATCAAAGTGAAAGCAACTTATGCAGTAGTTGCAATGGGGGGAACTCAGAAAATCTAAAGTTAAATATACTAAAACAAAATAAAATTTAAACTGAACTTCCCATCATTCTGATTATGTTAAGTGATGAATTATTATATACCTATTTTATAGTTACATATTATAATACAACAATATAAGATCCTATGTCATATTTCCCTAGTTACTTCTTGCTTTCTCCTAGTTTTCTTTTGGTTGTCAATTTTAGGCAAGAGGTTTTTTCATCCTAACATTGAGTAATGTATATATATATTTTTTTTTCTTGATTTTTTATTTTTATACACTAAATAGCTTTGGTGGTGAAATGACACACGTGATAGAATCGACTCATATATATAATTATTTAATGTAGAATATTAATATAGCTAGTTAATTATATTATATTTATATAATTAATATATAGTATAATATATATATTATAGTTAATATATATAATATCATATAATATATATTAGTATAGTATATATATATGTAAGTATAATATATATATATATATATATATATATTAATATATTATATATATTTATATGAACTTACTATAATATATATATATAAGCTAGTGAGGTAGCAATGGATAATAACGATACCATTATATATATAGGTATATAATTAGTTAGCTGATAATAGTTATAGGTAGTACTATAGTGACTAATTATTATCTATATATACTACATTACCACTCTCTTGGTATGATATAGATACCCCCATTCCAATCATCGCTGGCAAATAGTTAAGTGAGTTGTCGAAGGATTTGGTAAGATAAAAAAAAGAAAGAATTTGTATCCGTACATGGCAGTCTATGAGTGAGATCTAAAATCTAAAATAAAAACAGATAGATGTGAACTGTCTATATATACATTGAAAAAAACAACAAAATCTTCATTCAACACATGACACACACCCCCATCACACCACCCACCACCATATATCAGATAGACCTCGAAGCAGAATTGCCTAGATGCTTACATGTAATATTAACTAAATCGTGTAGGTATGGATTTCATACTTAGTACTATACCAGACTTGATTTTTTGCGACGCTTATATAAAAATTCATAATATCAAAGTAAGATTAACAATAAAACATGCGAAAAACAAGATAAAAAAGAAAAAAAAAAAAAAAATGAAATTGATGTTACCCAATTCTGGTCTGATTTTTTTAAAAAATTCTTATTTTGTGAAGTATAGATTCCATATATATATAGATAATATATAATAATGGCAGTCAAATACAATGAATTACATAACCATTTATATTCGTAGTGAAAATATATATAATAAATTTTTTTAAGGATTTGGATCTCGGAGTTAGCGTAAAGATTACTAAATCTAATTTTAAAGGTCTTATTCCTGTGATACTGCTTCAAGAATCTTCAGAAAAATTTTCGCTGAATGACAAACTAATAAATTGAATAGAAAAGAAAACTAGGAAGCCTAAGACAAATTAACGTTCAAAAGGTATTAACTCAATAGCTGTATTCAATAGCTCTCTTCTCATTCATATATATACTTATATACTCACTATGATATATATATATAGTATAAATACGATATATACAACAAGTAAATACCATATATAGTATAAACGTAAACCGCTATAATATACTAATATACACGTATACATATATATTCACATATATATATATATAGATTGAGCTAAACTATTATATTATATATATATAGTCGAATAACTAAGATACACTTAGAAGGATATTCAGGCCTTTCACAGATATCATGCTTTGAATATCTCACTATTAATTTACAGTTCTTAAGATGTAGTTAGTATCTACGTATATAGTTATATAGTAATGGAAGGTGAGGAAAAAAGCAGTAATAATCTGTAAGTAACAGTCAAGGCTATATAGGCCTTTACAAAAGTATATTTATTTTTAAATAATTATTTTAAGGTTATCAATGATAACAAGTTCACAATTAAAACCATTGTATAACTTTTTAAATATTCTAATACAAAAAAGAAAAAATTATTATAAATACAATAGGCATAAATAAGATACGAAATTATATTTCATTTATATTTTTATGTTATTTACATATTATTAATTGAAAATAATTTATTAACAATATACATTGTTCAGGACGGCTATATTTTGTGAAAAAGTATACTTGGCACACTTCGGACTCAAACTTGGAGATGTGATATAAGAGAAAGTAGATGATTATCCCTGTATTAATATATAAATCTCATTTTTGAGGGCTTTTTTTCCTATCACTATATACGGTGGGCAATACGGTCAGATGTACTAATCAGTTATTTAATTTGATATATATATACTTAATATCTATTATATATATATAAATAAGTTTATATATTATATATTATATATATTAATATTAATATATATTATAATATATATACTATATATATAGTATATATAAGTATAATATTAATATTAATATATACTATATTATATGATAATTATAGGTATTATATTAAAAATTATACGATTCGCGAGTAAAACATTAGATCATTATTGTGAGAATCTATCTATTCTCAATTAATTTCTTATGATAGATTTAATAATTAAATAATATAATAAATATAACAATTAATATAATATAATTAGTATTATATAAATATATAAGTAAATAATATATAGACATATAAAACATAAAATATATAATAAATATTAAATAGAAAAATATAAAAGGAAGTATTTATAATATTTATATAAGTCATAATATATATAAAGCTATTAATTAATATATATATGATAAATTATATAGGTAATAACTATTCTTTATATTAAATAATTAAATATATATAAGTATAACCATATTTATATAAAATATATATATATATAATAATATATAATTATATATAATATATATATATATTATAATATATATAATTATTTATTATTTTATAATATATTAATAATATTATATTATATCTTAATATATATTAATATTATAATAATATATACTATATATATAATATATTATATATATTAAGTGATATAGTATATTAATATTTAATTAATATATATTATTATATATTATATATTTAATAATATAATCAAGAATCATAATAGGGATCAAATTTTTATTAATATAAATGATATATTATTTTACTTATCAAAATAATAATTATATAATTTAAAAAAGCATAACCAATATGACCTGTCAAACATGATACCATATGATAATAAAGTAATATAACTACATACACCTTATACGGATTACTAGGATAATAATAATATATATGATGATAATTTTCCAATCAATAAGTCTTATAATCATAATCCTGCCTATTAAAAAAAACTGCTCTGACAAAGGTCCAGACAGTATCTCAAAACAATAACAATCAATAACAATAAAAATAACAAAACGCACCGTCAAATAAGACTACACAATGATATTCATTTTTATTTCAATTTTTTCATTGCTGAAACACTATATGCTGTAACTAAACCTATGACGTCATGGGCTATTTTAAGAAACCACGTCGACCTATTGGTGACTGCCCTATCCCGAAAACAACAAGTTTGTTTGATAAGCTGTCGAGGCTAATGCATTTTAGAAGAGATACCCTGTTAAATCCATTGTTTAAGGGCTTTTTATAGTATATATAATTTACGACTCGCCTATATGTATAATCTTATGTTAATAATATATATTTATAGGAAAATTTATATATAATTATAGCATATATGATTTATTAATAATTAATATTCATCAAAATAATCAATTACTAATAAAACTTATCCATAAAAATATATGATAGTAAAAAATATGAGGATACAGCATATATGTATATCTACTTGATTATATAATTCTTTACGCTATTGATCCTATATCACAGTAGTATATTATATATAAATATTTAATATTATATGATACTATATATATAAAACATTAAATGCAAAACTTACTATCATATATACTAACTTCATTATATATACTATCTATACACATAGTATACGTACATATCAGTAATAACTTAATATATAAGAATATCACTTTATATACAACTACCTATAATTATCATATATATATACTATAGTAATATATATATATTATATAATTTTACATAATATATATATTTAGGCCTATATATAATTTTATATATATATATATATATATATATTACAATAGTACTAAGTAATCAGAAAGGGAATCAAAAAGAATGGTCCACGGAACGATGCGCATAACCTTAAAAGGTCAAGCAGGCCTCGGTCTCCGCGCAGGGCCAGATCGCCCTGAGCGTGGCCAAGCGTGAGCCTGTACAGTCGAAGCTAAGATGCATTCAAACGAGGTAAGCCGAGCAGAGAACGGAGTCGCAAAAGGGGATCTTGGGGAAAACATCATAAGCAGGTAATTATGCGTTATCATGGGCGACTGTAATGTAAGCACGCCGCCAGCGCGAGGATTGAAAAATCCCCTTAAATAACGTACACTCATCTCTCTCTAGGACAGTTAAGGTCCCAAGAACAAGTAATCGTCAAACAGACTCAATAGAACAAAACGGTCACGCCATTAAAGACGTGCAGACCTCGCCAGGAAAATGCTGTCGGGGTGACTGCGCAACATGTACTAAACTGGCGACATAAATTTTTTTTTTTTGATTATGCCTCATCCATTTGAAGTCTGAATCGAACCCATTTGTTAAAAAAGAAAAAACAAATGCAATAATATCAGCTTCAAAGAGCTTAAAACGCCAGGAAAAATACTCTTCTTACCGGGGTCGCTACTATATGTTATCAACATTAATGCTAAACTCCCCTCGAAAAACTCAACCTTAATCAAATACACCTCACATTCAAAAAGAATTCCGAAAATTTGCAAAATTCGAAACCACATCACCCAACCAAACTGGCACTCATAAAGCACATGTCAATGCATAATAAATCGGCCCCACCTAAACAAACCAAACAGTACTCAGCGCACTCGACATCAATAAGCTTTGGACAGTGCAGAAAACAACATTACTCTCAAATAATAAACTCCAACATCTCCACAAATTTCAAAATGGATATCTAACTTCCTATCAGGAGAAACAACACAAACTCAAATCAACAACATTAGATCGGTACAGTGGACATAATAACGGAGTAGCTCAAGGAGCAATCCTTTCCCCACTTTCCACATATTTAACTCCGCTCCGCCCGACACCAGGCCAACAGTCCACACCAAATCACACCTATGCAGAGACTCAGCCATCGCCATCGACACATCAGAACTAATAATACTGTCACAAATCTGACACACAGTACTATTAATTAATCTTAACAGGCTAACGCAACAATTAAAATGTCCTGCACAAATCATCAATTACTCTATCTACTTGCTATTTTCTACCTTACTTTTCTAATTCTC
>JABUQX010023722.1:0-5000 GCA_015478945.1 Trachelipus rathkii | reverse complement strand
GAATTATATGTAGATGTTTCCAGAGTGGTGCGAGTGTTTGTTTACCATGCAATGTTAAATATTTGAGTTAGGGTTGTAATGGTTTTGGTTAGCAAGTGTTTGAGATGTATATTCTTCTTGATTCGTTTTAACTTTTTAAGGTCGTTGTTTGTCTATTAGTGATGGTTGTGGTTTGCAGTTGTTTTTTTAAGACAATGTACAATTCTATATATACTATATATAATAATATATATATATTAATAATATAAATATATATATATACTATATATATATATATATATATATATAATAAGTTATATATAATATATATATTATAGTAGTATGTATATAATATATATATTTGGGTTTCAAGTACAATACTTGTACTTAAGTACGTTTTTTGGAGTACTTGTACTTACTGTACTTGAAAATTTGCAAAGTACTTGCAAGTACTTTTGGCGTTTTTAACTTGCCAATATATTTTTTATTTTTAATTCATTTTCCTATGTATTGGATATTATCTTATCTTTTATCAATACTATTCTGAAGTTAGCATAATTTCCATTTTACCGAATATAGAGATAAATTATATATACTAATATATATATATATTTAATTATATAATATTATATATATATATAATATATATAGTAATATATACTATATATATACTTATATATTATATACTATATATATATATATGCAAGATGTGGATGATTGGATTTGAAGTTGTGTATACAAGCGTTTATGGAGGGTATACTCCCGAGGAAATTGGAGGAGAGCAATAATAATACTTTGATATAAGGGTAAGGGGGATTAAGGTAACTGTAGGTATTATACGGGAATTAGTTTAATTGAGTGTTTGTAGGAAGATATATGCCTGGTATTTTGAGTCGAAAGAGGTGCGTCCCAAGTGACGAAGAACTGATTGGTCGAAGAACAAGGTGGCGTTTAAAAGTGGTAGAGGATTAAATAGAGCAATCTGTACATTGAAACAATGATTGGAAAATGAGGAGGAAGAAGAATAAATTGTATTTAGGTTTTTATGGATTTGCAACAGGCGTATGATAGGATTCGATACGGGAACTGTCCTATGGCAGGCGTTAGGATATATGGTAGTTGGTATTAAGCTCTGAATGTTATCAAAGTCATGTATGATGATAGTGGAAGCGTGTGTAAGAATAAATAGTTGAAGCGATGGTTTAATATTAATAGCGGGTAGACAGGGATGGTTATGTCTCCCTGGTTATTCATTTTGTATATGGATGGGTATGGGATGGCAGGAAATGGTGGTTAGAATGATGGAGAATAATGGAAGGGAGTGGAGGGTTCCCTAAATATTATTTTGAGGATGATTTTGATTTTTGTGCGATTCCTGGAAGAGAAAGTTTGAGAGAATTGGTAAAGAGATGGCAAGGTGCGTAAAAGAAGGGGTTTGAAAGTAAATGTAGATAAGAGTAAGGTTATTGGTTGTGTGTGAGGACAGTCCTCGTGTGAAGTTGTTAGATGGTGAGCAGCTGGAACAAGTGTCTTAGTTTAAATATTAGATATATATTGATGAAAAGGGAAGGGAACGGATGAGATGCAGAGGTGTAGTAGGAAAGTTGTTGAATGGCAGAAAGGTAGCCTGTTGCAATTAATTCGTTGTTCGGTTGGATGTTAAATGAGACTAATTTCTTTCGAGTGTGCCTAGGGTCCTATGTGAGAGCATGTTGTTACCTGTGTTTAATGTATAGTAGGTGAGACTATGGTCTGGAATAAGAGGTACCCGATTAAGTACAATCTGTTCAGATTTGACAATCTTAGGCGTGTTAGATGTGAGAACGATTGATAAAGTGGGGAATGAAAAGAATTAACGAGTTTTGCTGTGTGAAGAAAGGCGGTAAATGAGAGAATAATATGAAAGGTAACATGAGATGGTGGTCTGTGAAGGATGCAATGATAGTCAGTTTGGTTAAGCGGATGTATAGTGTAAAGTGTGCCGGGAATCGAGCCCGGCAGGAGACTGAAGGAAAAGTAGGTTCAGTCAGTAAAGAAACCTACGAAGAGAGAAATATGCAATTGGTAGGTGCGAAAAGAAAGGTGCATAATAGGATGAAATGTCAGGGTTTGTGAGGGGGTATGGTTGTGCCCAACCTGGGCCATGGGATGAACTCCATTGGTTATATGCCATAGTGAGTCCGTTGTGGTCTCGTGAAACTCTAGGGTGGATTTTCTGACTGCGATGAATTCTCACCTAAGGGTATATATAAAGCGGGCTGTAAGGCTGGGCTTTCTTTCAACTTATGTCATGCTTCATCTACTTTTTTGTTTTCCGGTGCTTGTCACCCGCCTTACCCCAGTCTTTGAGATAAAGAGGTAGATGATTATATTGATAATATATTAGGGTTAACCGAAGCACCGGTATCCGTAGTATCGGCCATTTTTGATGTATCGGTTAAAATGTATCGGTAAAAATGGTCGCTACTTAGCCGTTACATCTCCCAACAAATCACCCAATACCATAACTTTTAGATTCAATTACACATGCCTTTCCAATGTAGATTAGCATTGGCCCAATATCATGTATCATTTCTGTCTGTGACTTCCTTTTAACTTGATTTTAGCCAGTTTCTCCAACTTGTCTTACGTAAAATTTACCTATTTGGACAGCCATTATTGATAATTTATACAGATTTATTATCTTTTTTAGTGATGCAATATGTATTTATTTTTTTGGGACGCATTATTTGTGAGAGCGTGTGAGTACTGAGTGTTTTTAAACTTTCTGGATTATTCATGTTTTAGAATTTATTAAAAATAGGTTTATCGTTTTAAAATTTAGGTTTTAGGCGTACGAATAATTTTTCCTCATTTCTCCTTTTGGTTTTTGGTCTATTGTTTCTGTCTGTTTTTTTTGTTTGTTTTTTTTTTGTGATTGCGTGTGCGTGTGATAGCAGATTGCATCAGGCCAGTGGCTTTCTTTTCACTTTACCAACATCAATGGCTTGCACTCTATCTAACTCTGCATCCATGATACTACTCTCTAACTCTAAACCTAATGCTTTATGCTCTTGTCCTGAGACCCACGATGGCTAAGAATTCCATCTTCAATCTAGATTAGATATAGCCAATTCATGTCTCATTTTTATAATTTCCGTTTGGATGGCGTGAAGTAATGTGGCTTATGGAGTATGTGCCTATTTAAATATAAACACGTCTCGAGAATCTCGAATCCTAACTTCGATGTTCTGTGCTTAAAATCTTTCTTCCTTCTACTACAATATTCTTATGCTTCTGCTACTGTCTCCTAACAGAAACAGATTTTCACACCTTCTTTGATTATCTCACTACTTATACGAGACTGTTACATCTTTTCATTCCAAATACTGAGGTCCCTATTTAGGGATTTCAATGTACACAAAACTGAATTGTTGGTTCCTCTCGTACTTTTAGGTGGGGAGGAAGCGAATCATTCAGTATTCTCAACGATCTGGAGGCAACTAATCAAAGAAAATACACAACATTCCGGATCGTCCCCACCGATTCTTGAACACACTTGAACCTATGTTTCCCCACTAGTTCCTTCTCTTTATAAATACATCACCTTCGCTCCTATCGTAAATCTGACCACAACTCTTATATTCACTTAATTTTATACTTTCTCTCCAAACATTCGAGTCCTGCCCTACTGCGTTTTCGCCTGGCACTTTAACGGGCCGATTGGGGGGCAATTGCCGTTGCTTCTACGCTAACTATAATTGGATGACTGCTTTTGACTCTAAAATGCTTCAGAATTCTGCCGATAAAGTTGGGGAACCGTAATTGTCTAATGGATTGAGCAGGTTCATTACTTCTTGGACTAAAATCTTTTTCTCCTCAAAATCCATGGTTCGTCGTGCTTGTTCCAATGGCCATTTCAGTGCTAGAGACAATGCCTTATCGTGTGGAAAAATCCTGCGTTCTCTTATTCACACTTGCCAAATTTTCAATTCAGCTAGACAATCGTTAAGGGAATACTCTTCGGACGGAGGCCAAAGCGGACTTTTTCATTAAACGAAAATGCCGCTGACCTCCTTGGTTCTCCTCCTGACAAGTCTCTCTGGCCTCTTGCCAAAAACATTCTAACAACTTCTGTAAATCATCTTTCCTCCTCTTATTCGCTCTGATTGATCTGTTGTTAAAACTCCAACTGAAAAGGCCAATTCCTTTCGGCCTCCTTTTTCCTCTAATAAAATTCAACCATGGACGATTCTGGTATTCCTTTCCTCCTCCTTCTCCTCTCACGTGTCCTATGCCTTTACCTGTCATCTTCATTTGATCGGGTGCATGAGCTTCCCTGAAATCTATGAACGTTAGGAGGCGGGTGGCCCGGATGGCATTCCTCTCCGAGTTTGAGGAAGTGTGCTTCCCGTGCTAAACCTCACCCCTCGTTCAACTATATCTCTATGCCCTCAATACTAGCACTTTCCTCAGTGTTGAAGCGGCGCAATTCCCATACCTATTCCGAAAAAATAGATGCGCTTCTGGACTTCTAACTATCTGCCCTACTAGCCTCTCCACTTGGTATTTCTTTCCTAAGACTCTTTGCAAACCTTCTTAACTCTCACTTCTTAGATCTATCTGGAATTCTTTCCCTTTTCTTCATCTTTTCCTCCTCTTTTCGGTGCTCGAGATCTACTGGCGATATCCTTTCCTATTTAAACAGAATTTTATGTTCTTCCGCCTTAGGAACTACGGGAAGACTTGTGTTGGTGGCGCCTTGACATATCCAAAGCATTTTTACGGGGTATGGCACACGTTGCTGCTCCAAGCTCCCCTCCTTGGGTTTTCCTTCTTCTCTTTGCTCTTTTTGTCTAGTTTTCTTTCCAAATCGCTTCAATGTTGGCTGTTTGTTGATGGGCGACTTCTTCTTTTCTCTGTCAATAGTGGTGTCCTCAGGGTTCTGTTTTATATCCTACTTCTAATTCCTGCTTTTCCAATCAATGATCTTCCTCACCTGCACATCAACTCTATCCATTCAGTATGTCGATGACTTTGAC
>JABUQX010023720.1:42500-67500 GCA_015478945.1 Trachelipus rathkii | reverse complement strand
GCAAAGCCTCTTACGACGCAAAACGTACCTCTTGCTGCCCCAAATCTCACAGCCTTGCCGCTAGGTCAGGAGTCATTGCTCTCCGCTAATCCACAAGCTCAAAGTCTGGCTAATGCGGTGCATCCTGCATCCTCACACCATGCTTTGTTAGAATCTCGCATCACATTTTTAGAACAAACTATTTTAGATATGCAAGCCAGGATTCAAACCCTAGAATCTCGCACTCAACCTGGCTCCTATAACGCACCCTCATTACCAAATTCTGATTCTTTTTCACACCGTCCTCGCTTCTTCAACCAACCCCGACGCTATTATCATAAATCTCCCAACCCCTCTCGTCTAACCTTTAACCAGTCACAGTCTCCTTCTCGTCCTTTAACCCAACCTTCTTCTGCGTCTCCAGCTCAACCGCCTTCTGCTCCTCATTCTCCTAACCCCCAAGGCATATGTGTTAATCATCAGCTTTGGGGTGACCAAACACGTAACTGTCTTAAACCCTGCGCTTTTAATTTAAACCCCGATGCCACGAGATAAAATCGCAGTGCGTGGCTAATCCTGCGTCCAATCTACTTTGCATTCGTGATCCTCACACCAACTTATCTTTTCTCATTGACACTGGCAGCTCTTACAGTGTCCTGCCTCGTTCCTTTCAGCAGAAGAACCGTGCTTTAGAACCTCTGGGTGCCCTGCAAGCCGCAAACGGTTCCATCATCCACACGTACGGTTCAAAACGGCTCCATCTTACTCTTTCTTTTCGACGTGATTTCTTTTGGAACTTCGTCATTCCTGATGTCACCTTTCCCATCATCGGTGCCGATTTCCTCGCTCACTTTTAATCATCAGCGTTTGGGTGACCAAACACATAACTGTCTTAAACCCTGTGGTTTTAATTTAAACCCCGATGGCACGAGATAAAATCTTCCCTCTGTCAATAATCCTTTTGAGTTCCTTCTTCATTCTGAATACTTTGACCTTGTCTCTCCCATCTCAACCTTTTCGGAAGTTAAGCATAATGTAGTCCATCACATCAAAACGTCCGGCAGACCTCTCTTTGCACGCGCACGTCTTCCCGCTCCCGACAAACTCCAAGCTGCCAAACTAGAATTCAATGCTCTCCTCCAACAAGGTATCATTCGTCCCACTAATTCAGATTATACTTCTCCACTTCACCTGGTTCTTAAACCTAATGGTGATTATCGTCCCACTGGCGACTATAGAGGCCTTAACGCTATAACACGTCCTGATTGATATCCTATCCCTCATATTCAGGATTTTACTGCTAATCTATCAGGATGCACTATCTTCTCTAAGATTGATTTGGTGAAAGAATTTTACCAGATTCCCGTCAACCCAGCTGACATCCACAAAACTGCAGTCATAACTCCTTTCGGCCTTTTCGAATTCCTCTGTACCCATTCTGGCCTCCGGAACGCTGCCCAGTCAGTCATTCCAGCGTTTCATCGACTCAATTCTCCGTGGATTACCTTTCGTTTTTGTCTACATAGATGATCTGCTCATCGCCAGCTCCTCCCCGGAAGAGCACATTTCTCTTTTGCGCCAAGTTTTTCCAAGGTTAGTTGAATACGGCATACACGTTAACACCCTTAAGTGTATGTTCGGTGTACCTTCACTTACCTTCCTTGGCCATACTGTTTCTTCTGGTGTCCGACCTCTTGACGACCGTGTTTCTGCCATTCGTTCTTTTCCCTTGCCCAGAAACAACGTCAACTTCGTAGATTCCTTGGCATGGTGAATTTTTACCACCATTTTATCCCGTCAGCAGCAGATATTCTTCATCCCCTTAACTCGCTTTTAAAGCCTTCTAGAAAGGGATCATCAGCCTCCATCTCCGTCGACTTAACTGATGATGCCTGTCGTGCGTTTGCTACAATTAAAGAAGCTTTGGCTTCCTCTGTCCTCCTTGGTATTCCCTCCACCACTGCTCCGACCCGGATCCACACCGATGCCTCGGATTACGCAGTGGGTGCTGTTTTACAGCAGTTTTTAGAGGATGAATGGCTTCCCATAGCATTCTTTTCCAAAAAGCTTCAACCTGCAGAGGTAAAGTACAGTGCATTCGGAAGAGAATTACTTGCCGCCATCTATTTAGCCGTTAAACATTTTTGTTACTTCATTGAAGGTCGGGTGTTTCATATACTCACGAACCATCAACCCATAACTTATGCAATCACCGCTTCTACAGTTAAGGTGTCGAGAACATTACTGCAGACGTAATTTCCCGCATCAGCGCTATATCTCCTCTTCCTTCGTTCAACTACAAGGAGATGTCACGCCTACAACAGCTGGAACAGTACACATTCCCAGCTCACTCTACTTTTGATATTCAAAGTGTGGAAGTGTTCGGCTTTCCTTTCCCACTCCTATGTGACATGTCATCCAGATTGACCTGACCTGTCGTGCCAACTCAAATGCGTCGCCATGTCTTTAACACTTTTCATAATGTTTCACATCCCGGTATTAAAGGTTTGCAAATACAGATAGGCAAATACTTCATTTGGCCATCTCTTCTCCAGGACGTTAAGCTTTGGACTAAGCAGTGCCTCGGTTGCCACCAGTCGAAAGTCCACAAGCGCACAACCGCTCCTGTCGACCAATTTCTTCCTCCCGGACAACGTTTTGACCAAGTCCACATCTACTTAGTTGGTCCTTTGCCTCCTTCCAATAGATTCACACACATCTTAACATGCATCGATCGT
The DNA here is from genome assembly GCA_015478945.1 of Trachelipus rathkii. NCBI lineage: Eukaryota > Metazoa > Arthropoda > Malacostraca > Isopoda > Trachelipodidae > Trachelipus > Trachelipus rathkii. The sequence continues at coordinate 64,783 of JABUQX010023720.1, read as the reverse complement.
TATACCGTTGGGTCGAAGCCCTCCCTTTACAGGACACCTATGGAGAGTCCATCGCTCAATCCTTTCGGTATCATTGGATTTCTAGATTCGGTACCCTTTCCACGGTCTATACTGACCAGGGACGTCAATTTGAATCCTATTTATGGAAAGACATCATGGTTCTTTTAGGTTCCAAACACATTCGCTCCTGCAGTTACCATCTGCAGTCCCAAAGAATGATCGAAGGTTTCATCAAAATCTTCCTTAATGGCTCATGGTTATCCTGAAAATTGGTCCAAAAGTCTTCCACTCGTTCTTCTTGATATTCGAACTTCGTTCAAAGAGGACTTACAATGTTCTTCCGCTGAACTTGTTTACGGCTCCTCCATCCGGATTCCCGGTGAATTTATACTTCCGTCACCTACGACTTCAGATTATCATACGTTCCTTGCATGTCTTCGTCAGTGTAATGATTCTTGGAAACCCTCTTTACCTTGGCAACCTTGTCGTGCAACTTACATTCCTTCTGAACTCGATTCTTGTACACACGATTTGGTTCGTCACAATTCTCATCGTGGTCCTCTTCGAGCCTGATATGACGGTCCATTTCGTGTGCTTCAACGACATAGCAAGTTTTTCTCCCTTCAGAAAGGTCCTAAGGTGGAAAATGTATCAATTGATAGGATCAAGCCAGCCTATTTAGATTATAATCCCGAGAACACAGTTGATATTGTCTCGCCGCCCCTGCCTACCCTTCCTCCTCCTCTTCGTTTAAGAAATCCAACCATCTCTCCTCTGGCTCCTTCTTCCTCCACTCCTTCGCAACCTGTGGTTCCTCCCGCGCGTTTGCCCGCTCCTCTGCCTTCGCTCCCTTCTCGCAGTTCTCCCTCTCCTCGTTCGCCAACTTCACCGCCTACCCCTCCTCCTCCTAGTTCTTTTCCTACATCCCGTTCAGGTCGAACTCTCCACCCCGTTGTTCGTTTTGCTCCGTAACCACTCCGTTCTTGCCTTGGTGGGGGGTAATGTTGCCTGTTATTCCCAGTCTTTGCCTAAACATTTGTGTTATTTTCTCTTGAAATATTTTTCTGTTGCTTAAGTCTTTGCTTATGTATCGTAACTCCTTTTCGGTTTCGTCTGCAGAAAGTATAAGGGAAGTAACTGGGAGTTCAACGGAAAGAGGTCTAACACTCAGGAAATTCATTTTCCTCAAGAGGTGTACGCAATCGTGGTCTCAGTTTCTTGTCGCTCACTACGCTCTGTTGTTGTCTCGGATTTTTTTTTAAAACCATCATAAAGTGTTTTTTTTTATGTTGAAAAGTGTCGCACTTTATGCCTTACAATTTCATTGTATTGTGAATTGTATACTTTCTTTTTTCTCTAAAAGCCAGGGTGAGTAATTTTAGTGAAAATTAAATATTATTAATATTGTGTATAAAAACTTATAAATTGTGAAACAGTGTGTCAAATGCATATATTGTTGTAAAATAATGAATCGAGTGTATTTTTATTTTTATTAAAATCTTTTATATATTTTCCGTGTATAAAATTCCAATTTCTAATATCCTCTATGCGGCGAAATTTTATTTTTATAAAATTACTTAACATTATTATTATAATTTTATTATTATTATTATTATTATTATTATTATTATTATTATTATTATTATTATTATTATTATTATTATTATTATTATTATTATTATTATTATTATTATTATTATATTTTTGTTTATGCATTATTTATAATGATTATTCATTTTATTTAATTATTATTTTAATTAATTAGTTATTATTATTATTATTATATATTAATTATTATATTATTATTTATTATGTATTATTATTCTTATTTTATTCATTATTACATCTATTATTATTATTATATATTATTATTAATTATTTATTAAAAATATTAAAAAATTAAATTATTATTATGATTTTGTTTAGTGCATTTGGTTATATGAGATATTTGACTGTAATATACTCCTAAAGATTTTTATGTTTAATTTCATCCTCTAGTGTGGCACCAGACCTACAAATATATATATTATATATTGATATATATATATATATATATATATATATAATATATATATATATATATATATAGTATACTATATATATATATAATATATATATAGTTAAGTATATATATATATACTATACATAAATATGGATCTTAGGTAGAGTTTGGAATGCGATCTATATATTTTTATAATTTGTGAAAACAAAAATATCGATAATGAAGGGAAACATGAAGGGTAAATTATATTTTTCTTTTCTTTATTTTTAACTGATGAATAAATATTACACAACGTAATGAAAGAAGAAATATGAAAAAAATTTAAGCTTCACACATACACACTACACAAGCATCGCACACACACACACACACACATATAATATATAAAATTAGGTTAGTAATGTATTATAAGTATATAGATAATATAATATTATTATTAGGGTCTACATTGGGTATTATTTAGCTTTATATATTATATTATATAAATATTACTACTGTATTTTGGATACTACCTCATATATATATATATATCATATATCATATATTATCTATATATATATCGTACGTATAGTACTCTTAATTCGAAATGTATTCATCTTTTTAAATAGATTTCGCATCATATTTCTGAAAGTATTCTTCAAAACGTTTCTTAACACGTTTTCGGGATTTACCTCATTTCTTCGTCGCTTAGAAACAAAGGCTTCCCGCTTTTCTCTTGCTCGTAAAGACGACGCAATAGAATTCCTGTATATCGTTTTGTATGCCTGCATTGGAGGGTTGACTCATTTGCAATCCTACAAGGGCGTCTCAGTCGCTGCTTGCTTGGTAAACTGAATAGTTTGAAAGTGAAAACCGCCCTTGTGTGGTAGAATATGGTTCTTATTCACCGTCTCTACTGTCATTATATATATATATACCTATACTCCTATATTATTATATATATATATATATCATAATATATATATATACCTACTTATACTATAGGGATAACCTATATCCTATATTATATTATAGTATTATAGCTTTTATATATAGTATATATAATATAATATATGTATACTGTATATATATATATCCTAGAGATAAGTATATATAAATACTAACGTCGCAAATGAATCCTGTTGTGCTTGATCCAAGTTTAACTTGGCTGGAATCTCAATAAATATGGTGAATCAGATCGACTGACGCCCACTCACCAATATATAGTATATATCATATATATATACATATAATATATATGTGCCTTAGAATATATAATAACTATTTATATTTATATATAATATATTTACACATTTATATTATATTATTAATATATAATACTGGATACTTCAACATACTTCCGGATGGTGCTTATAATTATAGCTTTACCAGAGTGATAAACTTTTTTATAATCTTACATAAAAGAGTCAGCTGCATAATCAAAGCGAGAAGCTAAACTTTATCATTATAGAGCATTTGTATCTGACCTATAAGAGGTATGTGTAAAATGTGAATATTCCTATTTCAGTGTTATCATTAATTTATGTATATGGGGTTATCTAATACATTATGTAATTATGAAGTGGACGAAAATATGAAATATGATTCGCTTATATAATTAGCGATGGAATAAGGCCATCTTATTGCATCACTATGTACTAGTATCAGTTCATTTGATGTTTCATGAATGCTAACTCATACAACCTACACGTTGGGCTATTTATAGGCAAAATATTTTGTATTTTAGGGAATAATCTTTGCCAATACCATCATTAATTTCAGCAATGATATTTTATTGTATACTTTTATATATTCTAAAAAGTATACGAGGGCTTAAAGTAGTGTTTCCTTTTATGCTGGATATCGGAACTATGTGAATACACATGAGTATTTGTCCTGTTCATATCCACAATTGGGCGAAAATAAATATTTATCCAGAAGACTTGCTTACTGCCCTTGCTAGCCATAGGGATAAAGTATACAACGGACATCAAGAATCAACATTTAAATAAGTAGCTTTATAGTGGCTTCCTTGCTGAACGGATTGCGAAATACTTTCTCTTTTGAGAGTGAAAGCAAAGTTCAGCCACTAGCGTATCCGAGCTGGACCCTGGCTTTACTTACTCATTCCAGACACTCTTTAGGTCAAGTAAGCTGTGCGCAGATGCACGCGTGTAGAGGTAGGATACACATTAAATCAACATTTGATTGTATATTCTCAAACAATTATATATTCTAACTTTGCTGTCTATAATATATATAAATATATATATTGTATAATAGTTATAGTAATATATATTAGTTATATATATATATATTATTATATCTATATATATATACTACCCCTAAATATTATATATATACTATATATACGGCCTAATTAATTTTCTTAAAGCAGCTTAGTTAAAAATGGTTAGGGAACTATACAATACATGATTATAGGTGGATCCAACCGTAATTAAGCACAATATATGTAAAGCGTCAATTTTTTATGTGTCAATATTCGTTTTAACAATATATTATTGTATTTTTGCCCATTATTTACATATCTGTGATTAACCCACTCAGTCAAAACAAAATAAATTACAAAAATTTTTATGGCCGTTTTACCACATTAAATTGAAAAACTTGGTTAAGAAAAAGAACTTTTTGATTTTAATTATTATTATTTATTATCCATTGTATTATTATTATTATTATAATATTAGTAATTTTACTGTGGCGGTTTAAACATATGATATTCGTACAGGATCGTTTATTTCAACGGCACACTATATAGAATAATCTTAAAATGGTTCAACAACAATAATTCACACATCAATTATTAATACAAATTAAATCAATTAAATTATAATTTAAATTTATTTCCATTAGTTTTTAAATTTCAAAGTTTTTGTAAACAAATGCCATAATGCTTGTAAAATAAGGATATTTAGCGTTAAGAAAATTTGAAATTGGGGGAACGGGGAAAGATAATAATAATTATCCTATATTCCTCACTTCTTCCTTTATTCTTTTTCTTTCCTTTTGACTCGGTAACAGCATTGAGAAGAACAGAGTTTGAAAAGAGGAAGGATCTGTCGGGAATTGCAAAGCCAATCGACTCACAAAATTGTCGGTTTTTTGTCGGGAATTTTCTGCACGCGGAAATGTTTTTACGTAAAATTGGAAGTCGGAGTTAGCCGAGGAAATCGAACTGCTACCGACCATACTAACCGGGGCATTGTATGCCGTTAATGTATAACATTTCGCCAAAAACTCCACTCTAGAGCTCATTTCTCGAAAGCTTGCATTTTCTTTCTTTCTCTCTCTTGAAGCTGTTTCAACTCAAAAATAATATATACCTAATAATATATACATGTATTATTACTTTAACATTTTCCATATTTTTCTATGATATCTACCTTTTATACTAATATTAGTATTATATTATATAATATATTCTATAAGTATGCTTACAATTTGATACTACTTTCAAATGCAATCATATATAATTATGTCCACTTGCAATGTGGTGGTCTCATGCTAACAGAATATGTCAAATGACAAATTGATTGACATTTTTTTTTTATTGGAAATTTAATCCATGCTACCGGGGATGTCATTCTGATGATATGAGATAAGAATAGTAGATTTATGTTGTTTCCGATAATGTATTAAGTAAAGTATATATAATTAGATAGTTATAGAAAATATTATTATTATTAGATGTAATTATTATTAGTATTATAAGTAAAAATCACTATTAGTATTATAACTACTATCATAGTAATATTACTTATCCTAAATCATAGTATTAATAATCGTTATATATATACTCGTACCTACCCTATAGAGGGTACCCCCACGATTATTTAAACCCCACTTTGCTGGACCAGGAAAGCCTGAGAAAGCCCAGTCATCCCCAAAAGCTGATTAGAATTAAGAATAATTTTAATAACCAGGTATATATATATATCGTAGTATAATATATATATATATTATATATGAAATATAATTTTGGTATATTAGTATATTATTAGTATATATCATATATATATTAGTATATATAATACTATATAGTATATAAGTAGATAATAGTTGGGGAAAAACGGAAAAAACTTATGAAGATTTTCTGTTGGCAAAGCACATCCTATCCAGGTGTATCTACCATCTAAATCTGGCCAAATTCATATTATGTATTATGGGAGTAGTTAGCTTAATATGAGAAATCTGCGGACAAACATTTTTCTGATTTGAGATTTTTTTCCACCATTTTGACAATATATGAGTTAACTAAGTTGGGGACACCTACAATCTATTTTTTGTGCGCATTTTAATAAAAATCGATATAAAAAATATTATTAATATATAATGTAGTAGTAAATCGAGAGGGTCGTCAGAACATTATGAACACGTTATAAATTTCATCTTTTGTGGTACTTCAGCTTTCTGTCTCATAAGAGAGAATAAGAATCAAGACTCTATTGTGCATTATTCCCTACTACTGATACCTATTTAGATATCTTTTTATGTTTAGATACCCATTTAGATACCTTCTATTTTTTAATGATACAAATCTCATAAATTCACAGTGTAGTATCATGAATATTTCTTCTAACACTGCTGTGCATAACTTTGGTGAAATAATATTTCCATTTACCTTTTCTTTTATTTATATTTATTTATTTATTTGATTTATAAATATAAATATATATATATATATATAATATATTATATATATAATATCATTATATAATATTACTATATAATTATATATATAGTATATTATAATAATATATAATTATAATATATATAATATATATATAATATATATATATATATATATATATATATATATATATTATAATATATATTATAATTATTATATATAATATAATATATATATATTATATAATTCTATATATATAATATATATCTATATACTATTATATATATATATATAATTATATATATATATATATATATATATATATATATATATATATATATATATATATACTATCATTATATATATAAATATATATATACTTATATATAATATAATATATTATATATATTTATAATAATATATATAATAGTATAAAATATATATATATAAATAATATAATATTATATATATATATATATACCTAATCATTATATATATATATATACTATAATATCTAACCTATTACTTTAGTACTATATACCCTATTATAACCAGATACCCCTATATTACTATATAGCTTCAGCTTATACTATAGTCAATTATAATTATATCCTGATATATATTATGATATCAAGCTATATTATATTATGATCTATCATGCAATATAATCATATACAGTGGCCTGATCGCCGATCTGCCACCTACAGTTTAGAACAAGACAATACTAAGTCTCACTTCACAACGCAATATTCATGAGCATAAAGGCAAGTTATTTCATTAACACGTCAGTTAGACCATCTTAACAATCATCCTACCCTACTTCATCAGTATCATGTCATTCTCTTCGATTGGTCAAAAGCACCATCTACAGAGATAACCAAGTTGTTTGAACATATACTGCGTCCCAAAACTGAAGAACCCGATCTTCAGTATGTTTAAATCCTTGTATTATTTGGCATCTCAAACAACCACCTTAAATCGAAAATCTAAATTTTAAAACACGCCTTTTAATACTGAAGTGAGATTATGTTTAAATCTAAGAACTCCTCAATACTGAAATTTGTAATTCATTACAATTTATCTATAATGATTATTTATTTTAACTTTATATTATTTATAATTATTATTGATTATATATTTTATTTTGAAATTTTATCATTATAATTGTAGCCTTGAAAATGAAAGAAGATTCTATGCCGAAGCCATAGATTACTAATAAATTATTAAACATGTTACCAGGCTTCTTTTCTCTACTCTCTACTATAAAATTCCGCCTCAGTTACCGAGGTTCTATTTCTAAAGTTCTTCTAAACAAAATATGGAAGACCAGTTCTGAATAAATTTAGGAAACTTGAAAAAGAGATGATTAAGGAAACAAAATTTCAACTCGACCTTTTATTTTTAAAAACTTGTAAAGTAAATAAAATTTTCCCGAAGTTCATATATTTTAAACTATGGAATAAACGAATGTACGGTTCAAGATCATACAAGAAATGTCAAATGATTCTTCTGAATAATGAAAAATAATAACTAAAGAGAAATGATTAAAAATATACATTCAACAAATGTATAAGAAATTTTCTGCTGACTTAAAACTACCCCTTTCTTGCCTTGTTCATATCTTGCAATTCGTAATTTATCTAGAACATTGACGGCACGTTCTCTACTACTATTAAGAACAGTACATGATAAATAAACTTTATCTTTAGGAATTCTTCACGTAATGACAATCATTATTCAAATCAAGAATTTTTAATTTACAGTTCCTTCAGTTTAACGAACAGACTAAAAGAACAATCTTGCCAAAGAGCTTAAATTTTGAAAGTTATGCCTCAGAAAGTACATTTGCAAATATTTAGCTCATTTGAGGAAGCTATTTAAGAAAAATTATATTTTATACCAATATATAAATTTTGGAAAGAGAAACAGAAAAACTATATTTAAGACATTAGAATTTAGCTTTTACAACCTTTCGCAAATTTAACCCTAAGAAGTCTGTTCATGTATTTTCTAAAGAAGATTTTAAAAATTTAAACGAGCCTAATAACAAAGATATAATAATTACTAAACCAGACAAAGGAGTTGGCGTCGTGATTCTAGATAAAAATGACTACATTGATAAAGTGTTAACTATAATTTCTACACATCAATATTTAAAGTTAAACCGAAAAATTACCAAAAAATCATATATTCTACTGAAGATAATTAAATAGATTGCTAAGAAAATTAAAATGTTCTAACCAAAATAGCATGGATATTTCTCTTCTCTTATTCCTCGGGTGCCAAAACCAGGGGTTTACACTGTTCACGCGCTACATTTGTACACTCTGCCTTACAAAGATCTAGCAAATATAACAAAGCTTTCTCCTTACGTCTTTGTTCTTATAGACAAAGTACTAATTTTTATTCTTAATATAATGTTAGCTTTATTTTAACCTCTAAATATTGCTCTGACACTTTCAAAATGCCACTAATAACCCACCCAAATCCTTTTCTTCGAATCTTTTGCTAAAGATAGAATTGAAAACTTTGGAAATATTTACAACTGCTCATTTTGTTTCAGAGTATTTCATTCTATCAAATACATGGTCTAGAGCAGACAAAAGATTTAATAAACTTTACAGGTAGTATCACCAAAACGATATTATATTGAGCGCTTTAATGGGTATTTTTAAACACAAACTGATGTGCAGTATGAGAATCCTTTGGTCCTACTGGCTTAGTAAAATCATATATTTATTTATGAAAAAATTTGTTAAATTGAATGTCCAGGAGATCTTCAAACTTATATATTTCATATAGGAGTATCGTGGACACTCCTTTCTTCTTTTTAAGTTTGAAGATCATGTTGATAAGTTTTTGCAAATTCTTATCAATTCCCCCTTACAATCAGAGAATCGTAAAACGTTTGAAAATAATTCTTTTGCAATCACGATATCAATTTAGCAAGGATAAAAACAAATTTCACACTAGTCTCTCTAGGAAATAGACTTGAACAAAACTTGATTGCATCATTTCTTATTTTTAAAATTAAGTTAATTAAAACTCTTTTCATATTGTTAAAAATTTCGTCATCTTATGTTATTTTACAAAAGAACTGATTTCCTGAAAACATATTTCTGAAGAATGGTTCCCCAGAATTTATTATTGACTCAACTTTCGAACAATTCTTTCAAGACAATTTAAGAACAAATCTCAAAGCTAAATTAACAGCTCACTAAGGTATATTTTGATATGAGGTTGCCTTTTTCTGGAAGAATGGTTACAAATCTTCGTTAAATTGATCGTAAATTTAAAAGTTATTATTCATTGGATTTGAAAACAAATCTTTATTTTTATTAAAATTAAATGAATATTTTAATATAAGAATAGTAGAGTAATAATTTACCTTACCTTACCTTGGGCAGCGTATATTTATAATTTCGTGCCTTTTAGTTTTTTACATTAGAAGACAATCGTAAGTCTTTCCAACACGTTATTGCTGAGCATTAAAGTATTTCACTTTAGAAAAATCTCTAGACCATTTACTCATCCTCCCTACTTCAGCTATAAGCTCATTCTTCAGGAGGCCCGATTATTACAGATACCCAAAAAAAAATTTTTATTTTTTTTTGGGAAATATTGTCCCAAACTGAAGAACCCATCTTACATATTTTAGAATCTTGTATATTTGTATGTGTATATTAAAAAAATGAAAATCTGTAAATTTTAACATGCTTAAAAACTGTAGATCAGATTTGTTAAATAAAGAACTCTTACTGCATAAGTATTGATATTCATTTCACTTTATCATATGATTTAATTATTTATCTTTATATATTATAAATGGTTTTGTTAAATTTTACGATTTTTATTTGAAAATTTTATTCATTCAATTGTTAAGCCTTGTGCCATCCCTGCCCGAAACTAGTCGGCTAATAAATTAATTTAAATGTTTTAAATTCTTTGGTTGATACTGCTATTTATAAAATCCGCCTCAGTTATCCGTGTTCTGTTCTAAAGCTCTTCTAAACGAAATATGGGACATGTTCTGAAAAAATTTGCTCAACTTAAAAAAGAGAAGTCTAAAAGAACGACACTACAACTTGACCTTTAATTTTTAAAAACTTGTAAAGTAAGCAAAATTTTTCCGAAGTTCATATATTTTAAACTATGGAATAAACGAATGTATGCTTTGAAAAGATTCAAAGATTTGAAAATATTCTTCTGAATAACGAAATAACAAATAAAGAGAAGATGATTAAAATTACATCAACAAATGTTAAGAAATTTTCTGCTGACTTAAAACTAACCCTTTCTTGCCTTGACTTCATATTTGCTAATCGTATTTTATCTAGAACCATAGAAGGCACTTCTACTATGATTAAGAAAGTACATGATAAAAAACTTTTATATATGGAATTTCTTCATGTCATGAGAATATTGACAAAAAAAAAATAGGTAATTTTTTAATTACAGTTCCATTCAGTTTAGCGAAAGTACTCTATGAACACCCTCGCAAAAGATTAAATTTTGAAATTTTTCCTCAGAAATTAAACATTTGCCAAATAAAATAATTTTTAAGTAGTATTAATAAAATTATATTTATCCCAATGTTATAAATATTTCGAAGAGAAACAAGAAAACTATAATTTAATGATGTTTAAATTTAGCTTTCACTACCTTATAGGCAAATTTTATCCTAAGAAGCTTTTTAATGCATTTTCCTAAAATGATTTTAAAATTTTTAAAGGAGCTTCTGAAACAAAGATATAATAATTACTAAACCAGACTACATTGATAAAGTGTTCTGGATAAAAATGACTACATTGATAAAGTGTTAACTATACTTTCTGACACATCCAAATTTAAAATCATAACCGAAAATTGCCAAAAAATCATATGTTCTATTGAAGATAAATTAAATCAGATTGCTAGAAAATAAACATTACTAAAATTGATGATGGCACTTTCTCTTCTCTTTATTCCTCGCGGGCCAAACCAGATATATGTACGATACAAAAGTACAATAAACCTGACTGTCCGGTCGTCCAATCTTATCTGCTAATTGGTCACGTAATTACAACCTATCAAAATTTTTTCGTTCCAATATTAGAAAATTTAACCATCTAATTGAAATTCAGTAAGACACTTTTCCTTCGTCAATGAAATAGTTAACTTTTCCCAACTGCCAATAATTATTATATGGCATTTCGACGTTCAGAGTTTATTTACTAACGTTCCATTAGATGAAACTTTGGAAAAATTATATTAACATTCATCTGTTCAGAGAACCTTCATCTACATATACATGTCTAGACAGACAAAGCTTTAAAGAGTTAGAGAATTCAATCAAAGATATATTATCATGTTTAATGGTAATTTCTATAACAATGTTGATGGTGTCCTATTGGCATATCTTAGGTCCAACTCTATAGTAAAACAATCCTTCATGTTTTTATGAAAAAATTTGGTTAAATGAATGTCCAGTAGTTTTCAAACCTATATTTTATAGGAGGTATGTGGACGATTCCTTTTCTTTTTAAGTCTGAAGATCATGTTGATAAGTTTTTTCAATATGTCAACTTCTAAAACACCCTGAATATAAAATTCCTTGTTATGTAGACAAAAAATTCATTTGCATTCTTGGATATTGATATATCAAATATAACAAACAAATTCACCCCACCAGGTCTCAGAAAATCACTTTACTGATTACGACAACAATTTTATTCTTTATCCTCATATTTTTAAAATTCAACTTAAATTAAAACTCTTTTTGACAGGGAGGGGACGAAGAATTTCGTCATCTTATGTTAATTTTACACAAAAGAAACTTGATTTCCTGAAAAACTTATTCTTGAAGAAGGGTCCCAAATTTATTTATTGACCACTTTTCGTTCGAAAAATTACTTCGCAAAATTTAAATGACAAATTCTCAAGCTTAAATTAAAGTTCCTAAGTATTTTGCTATATGAGGTTTGCCTTTTCTGGGGAGAAGAGTTACGAAAATCGTCGTAAAATTACTAGTTTAAAAAAACTAATCTTTCACAGTTTAAATTTAGATTTATATTTTGAGTGAAAATAAAATTGGAATATTTAATTCAAAGATAAACTCCAATTACCTTTATGCTTCATCAGTAATATATCATTATAAAGTGCCGTGACTGCGATGCCACCTACATAGGAAAGACAATACGAAGTCTTTCCACACGTATCTGAGCATAAGGATATTTTCATTTAGGAACTCATAGACATTTACCATTCTCCTATTCAGCATATAAATGCTCATTCTTTAGCAAGCACCATTAAGCAGGATACCAATTTTGGAATATTGTCCAAACTAGGAACCCGATCTTCAGTTGCTAGATCCTTGTATATTTGCATCTCAAACCACCTTAAATGAAATCTAAATTTTAACAGCCTTTTAATACTGAAGTGAGATTTTGTTAAATCGTGATCTGTTTTACATTAATATTGTATATCATTAATATATTTACTCAACTTTATCTCGTAACATTAAAAATTATACTCTTATGATTTTTATTAATGTATTTAAATTTATCATTATATTGTAAGCCTGAAAATTGGAAGAAGTATTCTTTAAAAAAAAAAATCGGCTAATAATATATATAAAATGTTTTAAATCGTTTGGCACAAAAGCTTGGATTATAACATGTCGAATCGGTTATATCGAGGTCAATTTCTAAAGTTTCTTCTAACAAAAAATCATGAAACCATGTTTCTGAATAAATTTAGGGAAATTAAAAACCAAAAGATTAATAAAACAATTCAAACTCGCCTTTATTTTTAAAAATTGAAAGTAAATAAATTTTTTGAGTGAAATATATTTTAAACTATGAAATAAACGAATGTACGGTTCAAGATCATACAAGAAATGTTTCAAAATTGATTCTTCTACATAATGAAATATAAATAAAGACGAAATGATTAAAATTAACATCAACAAATGTTAATGAAATTTTCTCTGCTGAAACTATATAAAACCACTTAAACCCTTCTCTTGCCTGACTTCATACTTCTGCGTAATCCTATTTTTATCTCAGACACCATGACGGCAACTTACTACTACTACAACCTTAAGAACAGGTAAATGATAAAAAAATATTAAATCTATTAGGAATTTCTTCACGTAATCCCCAAATCATTACATTACACAATACCTACAGCACATCATACATCTAACCCTCTACACAAACTCATCATTTCAGTCCACACACGAAACCACCATACTTATAAGAAAAACCTCTTGCCCACCACAGCGCTTAAATCTCTGACAAAGCTCATCCCTCACGACATACACAACAATTATGCAAACTATCCATTGTACTCCATATATACATCGCAGCTTATTAGCAAAAAGACACATATCTATACTCAATATAAATTATCGGACTAAAACGCGAAGACCACCAACCCACGACAACACTAACTACATCTCTCAACACCTAAGAAATTTAGCTCCCTACCAAACCTTTCCGCAAATCTATAACCCTAAGAATCGTCAGTATCCTTTCCTAAAAAGACAGATATAACAATATAAAGGAACGCAACTTCTCACAGATACAACAATCAATTAAATCAATTACAAACAAACCAGACACAAAAGAGAACGATATCGACGTCGTCGCTCATGGCAATAAAACATTGACTCACCCTCTAGATTAACAAGTCGACTTAACACCAACAATCACATAATTTAACTGCAGACACATCCACAAAAATTACAAACAAAAATCATACATAAATATCATAAATCAAACGCAAAACACACAAAACAACCACACAAATCAACCTAATCCTTTAAACAATACGAACACAAAAAACACCAATTATACAATAGCCCAAATTAACTAGCACACAACATCCTAACACAAAAATGTCACACTCTAACACCAAACTCTAAGCAACGAAATCACCACACTTTCATACTCTCTCACCATTCACATATACCCTAAGACACACACGCAGCACAACCCACCAAACCAACCAAGAGCATCATACCACTGCTAACACCTACAGCCATTACCACCACACGAACAATAAACCAAACCACCTGACACTGCCCGGTCCAGCAACCATCAAACCCTCAATCATCCTATTCCGGCTAACTACATACAACAACTAAAAAACCAACTCCCACAAAAACAACCTATCAAAATTTTGCGTTTCCAAAATATTCTTCAAGAAACAACCACCACACCACTTTAACACAATCTACACATTGAAATACATCAAGAATAAGACAGACACTTCTTCATCCTCAGCATCAAAATCAAAATAAGTTCACCCAATCAAAATGCGCGGCTAAAGCCTTGAACCTAAATGATCAAATGTTAATCGACCGTTCCAAGCTTAACCTGACTTAATGTCTACCAATACACAACACAGCAAACCCACACCCCTGCAAATTCAGACATCGGAAAATTTGGAAACATATATTACAACACCATCCACTCTGTTCACAGAAACTCATCTACAAAATACATGTGCTAGAACACCAGACCACCAAACACACTTAACCGAACAAACATCATTAACACTATTACATTCATCAAAAGATATCTACCCACCTAAATCATGTTTAAATAGGTAAATTTTATAAACCAAAAGTTGATGAACTAACACAAATGTCCGCTCAAATGCAGCCACATACACTTTCAGCGAATCAAAACTCCCTTAACACCAAAACACACCCACACAGACTAAACATACACTTCAGCACATTTATTCACTCGACACAAATACCGACCCCTTACAACACCCTAAACTCGATCCGGATATAATCTCAGAAACTCTCAAATAAATCTTCATCATTAGGAGGTAATGATGACCGACATCCTATACTCCTACCTCTATTTAAAGTACTGCAAGAATCTGTCTTAATAGTCTCATTTGCAAAATAAACCTCATCAACCTAGCACACCCACACACACAAAACCACCAGCAACTATAAACTATTACACTGTTATCTGTCAGCAACCCAAAACACAATTCTTGCATTTCTGATATTAAATGCAAAGGATCAACCACAAAACACACCATCTATCACAACCACAACCTCTATCAAGAACCAACTCCCTCACTCACAATTTAAATGGTCACTTGACGACAAAATTTTTATTCTTTTTAATTCCTCACTATTTTTAAAATCACAACTAATCTAAAACCTCTTCTTTGACAGGGATACAAAAAATAATCTCCGTCCATCGTAAATCAATGTTAATTTACAAAAACATTGATTTCCTAAACAACATCTATTCATCTGAGAAAATGCGGTCTCCCAGCAACTTTATTTCTCCGACTCAAAACTTTCGAAAATATACTCTTCAAAACGACCAAACATTTAAAGCACAAAATCTCAAGCAAATTAACAGCTCCTAAGGATATTTTGTATATGAGGTGCCTTTTCTGGGGAATGAGTTACGAAATTCGTCTTAAAATTGACGTAGTTTTAAAAAAAAATCTTTACACAGTTTAAATTAGATTTATATTTTTGCATGAATATAAAATTGGAAATATTTTAATTCAAAGCATAAAACTCCATACCTTTATGCTCGATTCAGTAATTATATCAACATTTCATAGTGCACGGTGACGCGATGCCACCTACTAGTAAAGACAATACGAAAGTCTATTCTACACAGTATTGCTGAGCATAAAGGCTTTTCATTTTACAACTCTAACCATTTACATCATCCTCCCCCCTATCATCTATAAATGCTCAATTTTCTTTCAGCAAGCCACCATACTACAGGATACCCACAATTTTGGTAATATGTCCAAACTGAGAACCCGATCCTTCAGTTTTAAATTCCTTGTATATGGCATCTCAAACCGACCTTATCCTTATATGAAAATCTAAATTTTAACAGCCTTTTAATACTGAGTTGAGATTTTGATTAAATCATGAACTCTTTACTGAACATCAATATTTATTCATTAATTTATCTACACATATCACAAAGAAATGGCTTCATTTATATATAATTATTATTATTTTATAATATTTATTTGAAATCTTCATCTATATTGTAAGCCTTGACACAATGGGAAGGAAGTATTCTTGCACCGAAAAAAACTATCGGAAAAATTACTTTAATCGTTAAATTCTTTTGTCACTCGCTATTATAAAATTCCGCCTCAGTATCCGAGGTTCTATTTCTAAAGTTCTTCTAACAAAATGAAGACCAGTTCTGAATAAACTTTCAGGAACCTGAAAAAGAGATGATTTAAGAAACAAAAATCAACCGACCTTTATATTTTAAAACTTGTAAGAGAATAAATTTCTTTCCCGAAGTTCATATATTTAAAACTACTGGATAAACGAGTACCGGTTCAGATCATACCAGAAAGTCAAATGATTCTTCCTAGAATTAATGAGATACATAAATAACAAGAAGCTAATTCATATCACCTCAACAAATGTTACATGATTTTCTGCTAACTTACAACTAACTCTTTCTTGCCTTGACTTCATATTTGCTAATCGTATTTTATCTAGAACCATTGACGGCACTTCTACTACTATTAAGAAAGTACATGATAAAAAACTTTTATCTTTAGGAATTTCTTCACGTAATGAAATCATTGATTCAAATTCAGTAATTTTTAATTACAGTTCCATACAATAAACAGGAAAAAAATACATTTCAAAAGGGGAGGGGCTTAGTGACGACAGAGCAATACTGATCGCTGATTGCCCTTCTAATTTGTGTTTATAACTACTAACTTACACTCACTTTGCATCCTTAAAAACCGTAATCAACCCACCCAGGAAGCAACTGCCTCAAAACAACCAAAACTATATATAAACTGAACCATAGAAATCATATAAGCCTTCACTCACAAACCTTTCGCACAGCAATCATTCTAACCCATCAAGTCAGCCTCCAGTTCACATGTTCAACTTTTTCTAAACCTCGCTCTTTTACAATTCAACCTCAGCACTCACAGCATACCAACACGACTACTAAATTAACATAAATAAACCAAGACAAAGGAGAAACAGCTGGAGAACCGCTACGTGAAATTTCTGAGGACTAACACAACTGAACTCAGACTAAAAGCTGTCTACCAACACATCATACATCTTAATACACATCACACACATTTAAAGTCATAACACAAAAACATTCGACCCAAAACCACATCCCTAACATAGCTCTAATTTAGAACCGACATACCAATTAAATAGATTGCTAAGAAAAATTAAAATGTTCTAACAAAATTGAATGATGGCAACTTTCATTTCTCTTTCACTCATCCCATCCGACGGTGCACAAAACAACACGACATAACTATATCACGCAAACAAAAACAACCCACACAACCCACACACTCTAACCAAACAAAAACCACACTAACACACACACCGCCCACTTCGAATGCACTCCACGGTCCACGCACACACTCATCAATATAAATCCTAACCGACAATAATTATAGCACCAAATACCTCTCTAAAACAAACCACCCACCCCACACCATCATCCACAAAATCTTATTCCGAGATACCCCAACAAACCAATATTAGAAAACATCTAACATCATAAAATGAACGAATTACACACACCGATAAAGCACACTACTATTCCCCTATCCGTCAATGAATAGCGCTATACACTTTCACATGCACAACAACTTATTAATAAATCACCAAGAATATTTCCGACGTACAGCAGTCTCTACATATCTACTAACAACGACACCACTCGCCACATTCAAACGATCAAGAACAACTTTCAGAAACTATAATATTAAAATTACAATTGTCCACTCAGAGTATTCATCATACAATCATGTCTAGACCAGACAAGCTTACCAGAGCTTACAATATACATATCTCACACCGATCAAAGATAACATCATCATCATGTTTAATGGGTACAATCATAATAAAACACAAGATATGACTGGATCCGACTATCGCAGCCAGTCCTTATACGATCACACACTCTAGTACATCTTCATGCTCAGCACACCCATGTTTTTATAAAAAATTTGTCAAATGAATTCAGCAGATTTCAAACCTATATTTTAAGGAGGTATGTAGACGATTCCTTTCTTCTTTTTAAGTCTTGAAGTCTGTTGATAGTCCTTCACTCCATATGTCAACTCTAAAACACACCGAATTATAAAAGGAAGCACGTTAGGTAAGAACAAAATAAATTCTTTTTTGGTCATAGTCGATGCAGTGCGAATGACACAAGATTTCACACCAGGTCTCTCAGAAAATCACTTTATACTGGATTGACGACCAAATTTTATTCTTTTATTCCTCATATTTTTGAAATCAACTTAATTAAAACTCTTTGACAGGGAATACAAAATTTCGTCATCTTATGTAATTTTACAAAAGAACTTGGATTCCTGAAAACTTATTTGAAGTAATGGTTCCCAGAAAATTATGATTATTGACTCAACTTTAATCGAAAATTACTCTTCAGGCACACCCAACACTTTCACAAGACGAAATCTCAAGCATAACAAATTACAACAACTCCACTAAAGCATACTCATATTGTATAATGAATCGGTCCTAGACCCACCCTACTTAATCACATGAGAGCCATAAAACATCACACAACAAGAGCACAACCCACAACAATCCGACAATTACGAAGACAACCTTTCGCCATAACCAACCACCCAACACCAACACACCAGTACAACAAACTGAACACCCGTCTCAAAACCAAAAACTTCTTTTAAAAACAACACAATAAAATCACTCTCCTCCATCCAATCCTCATCACACAATTAATGATCTATCACTCTTACCTTGAGCGTGAACAAAAATTAAAATCGGGGGGGGACGCAGGACCACGACAGCAGGCCAGGAAACAAAAACATATTTTAAAACTTCCACAAAGAACAACTAAACAACACTCCCAACACTATACCTTATAATGACTCATCCAAAGAACACAATATATCAATTACTTAAGTACGGTGACTCAGCATCGCCTACCTAACATTAGGAAAGGACAATAACAAGTCTTTCCCACACGTATTTGACTGAGCAAAAGGATATTTCATTGTTAGAAAACTCTAAGACCATTTACTCCATCCTCACTATTCCAGCTAATAAAATGCTCAATCTCTTCAGGCGAAGGCCACCTTTACAGGATACACCCAATTTAACAGCGATAGGAATTATTGTACCAAACTGAGCGAAAACCCGAATCTTACAGTTGTAGAATCCTTGTAACATATACTCATATGCATCCTCCAAAACCGAAACATTAAATGCGAAATACTAATGATTTAAAATCAGCCTTTCAAAATCAACCTCAACACGTGACTGATCTTTGTTTAATTACACGAAAAGCCCATCAACTTATAACACATGCAAAATATTGTACATTACACGTAATTCAAATAACTCTACTCATGGATTTATTTACTCTCTTCATAACTTATTATATTATTATAATTCAAATTGTTTGTATGATATTTTTATTTTAAATTATCAAAATATAGTCATTAAACCTTGAAAAACAACAAGGGAAGTCCCCACACAAAACGAGAAAAAGGAAGCTCATTACTCTTACGCAGCCACACGAAAGCTACGTCGGCTCAATAAATTATTTAAATATGTTTACAAAACATACGATATCCGTAGTCACCTACAATCCAAGTCAAGTATCACAATCATCTATCACAACTACTAAAATCCCGCCCTCCAGTAATCGCAGTTACTAACTTTCATACTACCGATATCATATCATAAACAACCCGACACAAATATGAGAACACGACAGTTCTGGCAAATACAAATTCTAGGAAACTGAAAAAGAACACCAGAAATGAGTTAAGAAAACAAAAACATTCAACTCCGACTCTGTTATTTTTAAACACTCGCGTAAAGAAATACAAACTTATTCCCGTAAGCTTCATAATTTTAAAATAATGGAATAAACGAATGTCGGTTCAAGATCATACGAAGATGAAATGCACAAACGCAATACAACGATGTTAGAAAAATTAGATTCTTCCGCTGTACAACACACCATAACTGCAAAAATAAATTAAACTAAAAGAAACACTGACTTAAAACACACTCCTCCCAACCTCTATCCACACAATCAACCCAACACGAAATGGTCTAAACACATTTTTTGGCCTGATCTTCACAAACTAAAACACCATATTACCTTGCCTTGAACCTTCCTACTGACTAAGTCGTATATTGTAAGTCACAACCACTTAACGGCACTATTTGAATACTCGTTAAGAACCTATATGATTCTATATAATTTACTCATCTAAAGTAATTCTTCACTCTGCGCGACTTCAGGTTAATCCTGAAATTCAAATCTACAATGATTGGAAATTACAAGTTCCTTTACAGCTTTAAACGAACAGTACAGCCTAAAGAACCACTCTTGCCAAGGCTTTAAATTTTGAAACTATTTTACTCGTATAAAACCTATATGATTCTATATAATTTACTCACTAAAGTAAAGAAATAGTTTTAAAGTATATACACTTTCGTTAATTTTTGGGATATTTTAAGACATAACGATAGAAATCGAACCAGGATGAAATTATAACTATTTACGACATCTTTCAGGAGAGAAGGTAAAACAAATTGCCAGTTTTTAACCTTCAGCTGATCGTACCATAACACCGAATTGATTATAGCATGATAAAGAGTTGATCATAGTATAACATAGGGTTAATCATAGCTTAACAAAGAATTGATCATAGGATAGCATAGAATTGAATATACCATCAGCATCACAATCCGACTCAAGCAGTAATTATTTGATTCTTCCTCAAATCAAGTTTCTTGATTGATAAAATCAAAAAATTTAGAACAAAATGTACATATAACACGGAACAGAAAAATTTATATTTGTGACACTTTTGGTGCGACTATCATATTATCTCTTAGTTAATACCTATGCAATTTTCCATAATTAATAATTTAGCATATAAAAGCTCAAAATGCATTATGGTAACAAATACTTTGGTTCTGCTATATAAATACTATATATATATATATATATATATATATTATATATATATATATATATACATATTATATATATATATATATATATATATATATATATATATATATATATATATATATATATATATATATATGATATATATATATATATTTATATTTAAAGTAAGTAAAACCGTAATGGGTAACTGATCAGAATGAGTTATTAAAGAAATAAACTTTGTCATATAAATAATTGAAAGAAAAGAAACGGAGTAAATAATAATAAAAATGAAGTATATAATAAGTACCATTATTGGACTAAAAATTTGAGGACAAGCGGAACTACAAAATCCCAAAGAGGAAGACGAAAGAGAGAGAGAGAGAGAGAGAGAGAGAGAGAGAGAGAGAGAGAGAGAGAGAGAGAAAAAAAAGGTGTCAAGATCAGAGATTATATGTGTTTAAAAATCGCACTAAAATACAAGTTATTTACATAAATAAGATATAAAATATGATATAAAATGATATAGAATATTATATTACAATAGTAATTACATTATTTACTAACATATTACAATGAGAAATGCGTCTAATAAAAGTTAAAACAAAAATGTTTTTTGTGTTTCAGGAATATTGATAATGATGCAGTAAGTCCTAACGCAATGAAGGAGAAGAAAAGGATTTAAAACATT
>JABUQX010023720.1:0-7500 GCA_015478945.1 Trachelipus rathkii | reverse complement strand
CCGATTCCGATCCGGATTCGGAGACGGGTCTGGGTATAATTTTTTCAGAAATAAATTCTTTTAAGATGAAGTAATTTTATTGCTAGAAGACTTGTGAACATTTTAAATAGTGCAGAATCCTTAATTGGATTCTGTATTGGAGTCGGGGGCCGGGGCCGGGGCCGGATTCAAAGTCGGAGATGGAGTCGGAGCCAGAGTATGATTTTTTAGAAAAATATTTTTAGGGAAAATTTTATTGATAGAGACAGTGCTGACAATTCTTCAAAAATAGTTACAGAAAACCTTAGGTCGCGAACCGGAGCCGAAGTCGGAAGCCGGAGCCCGGAGGCCGGATCCTGGCGTATTGAATTTTTTAAAAAAAATTTTTAGGTGAAAACTTTATGCCAGAAGACGTAATGAACAACTTTCAAATTAGTTCAAAAATTTAGTCAGATCCGGCAGCCGAAAGTGGAAGTTGGAGCCGGAGGTAGGAGCCGGCAAGCTGGAGGTCGGAGCCGGAAGGCACTGGTTTAAGAAAACTTTTCAAAAAATTTTCTTTAGGTGAAAAATTTTAATGTCAGAAAAACCGTATGAACAAATTTCAAATAGTTGCCGAACCTTAGTCGGGTCGGAAACCTTAGTCGGGTCCGGTTCCGGATCCAGATTCGGAGCCGGATCCTGGGTATTAAATTTTTTCAAGAGATAATTCTTCTTAGATGAAAAATTTTATTGCCAGAAGACTTGCTGAACAATTTTCAAAATAGTGCAGAATCCTTATCGGATCCGGATCCGGAGTCAGAGCCGAGTCGAAGTCGGAGCCGGAAGTATGATTTTTTTCGAAAATATTTTTTTTTTTTGTGAAAAATTTATGTAGAAGAGTGCTGAAACAATTTTCAAATAGTGCAGAAACCTTAGTCAGATCCGAAGCGAAGCCGAACTCGGAGCCGGAGCCGGGAGCAGGAGCCGGATCCTGGGTGTATTACATTTTTTTCAAAAAATATCTTATTTAGGCAAAAATGTAATTTGCCATAGACATTTGTGGAACAATTTTCAATTATACAGAAACCTTAGTCGGGATCGGAAGCGGCATCCGGAGCCGAACCCGGAGCGGTCTCTGGTTAATGAATTTTTTTTTCTAAGACAATATTTTTTTTAGGTGAAAGATTTATTGAAAGAAGATGTGCGAACAATTTCAAATGTGCAGGAACCTTTGATGAATGCGGATCCGGATCTTCTTTATAATTATTTTATCTACGAAATATTTTTTTAGTTGAAAAATGTTATTGCCAGAAGACTTGCGTTGATTATTTTCAAATAGTCTCAAAAACCTTAGTCGACTGGAATCCGGAGTCGAGTAACCAAGACGGCATTCACAGCCTAGAGCCATTGATAAATTTTTCAGGAAATATTGAAAGATGAGAGTTTAATTCCCTGAGACGTGCTGACACATGTTCAACATAGTAGCAGAAAGCCTTCGTTTGGTCCGGATCCGGAATCCGGAGTCGGAACACGGAGCCGGCGGTATTCTGGGGTTAATTTGTTCTTATAAATATTTTTTTTGGTGAAAAATTTATTGCCAGAAGACGTGCTGAACAAATTTCAAATAGTGCAGAAACCTCGTAGTCGGAAGTAGTAGGGGGTCATTTCGTTAAAATGGACCTGACCTCTTTTTGACCTTTTTCTGACCGCCACGTTGTTTCCTGAGGTGATTTTACCTTGCCTTGCCTTTTTTACCTTTTTTACCTTTTGGGCTTGACCTTTTTGAGCCCAAATTTTTTCCTAACGACCTTGACCTTTTTGGGCCTTTACTTTTTTGGGCCTTTACCTTTTTTTCGATCAACCCTTTGGTCTTCCTTGCGTCATTTTTGGCCCACGGTATTTTTTGAGAACCCTAATTTTTGCAACATATCAATATTTTTGAGAACCCTAATTTTTGAGAACCCTAATTTTTATGAGAACCCAAATTTTTAGAGAACCCTAATTTTTTGGCACCCTAATTTTTAGCACCCTTTCGAAGAAAAGGGGTGCGCCAAACGGTTGCGTCAGCAACCGTTGTACGTCTTACCCCCCTATTTTACGCCTCTCCATTAATTTTATTCGACGTGGGCAATTTTTGCCCACGTTAATTTTTGCCTTAGGGGCTTAGCCATATTTTTTGATGTCTTTACCTTGTTTGACCACCTTCCCAGATACCATGGGTCAATTTGGCCCACGTAATTTTTGGCTACCCTTTGGTCTTCCAATGGGTCATTTTTTGCCCACGGTATTTTTGGCAACCTTAGAAATTCCCATGGGTCATTTTTTGCCCACGGTAAATTTTTTTTTCCACCAACCCTTTGGTATTACCATGGGTTCAATTTTGTAGCCCACGGTTAATTTTTGATCTTCCTGATTGGGGCTTAGCCCTATTTTTGATTTCTTTTACCTTGTTTGAGCATTGATATTTTTCGGCTTTGACCTTTGCCATATACGTGGGTCAAATTGCCACGGTTAATTTTTTGTTCCTTCCCTTAGGGCCTTAGCCCTATTTTTTTGATGTCTTTACCTTGTTCGACCATGATATTCGCCTTTGACCTTTGCCAGATACCATGGGGTCAATTTTGACCCACCTTAACTTGATGGCTTGATGGTTCCCAATACCGTAAGGAGGTACTAGTGATGTTCTATTAGTGTTACTATGAGTATTAGCATGGATGCCAGGTGAGTGCCAAGGTGAGTGCCAGGAGTGAGTGCCAATTGAGTGCCAGATGTAAGTGCCAATGAGTGCCAAGTGCGTGCCACATCAGTGCAAGTGGTGCCACATCGTGCAACTAGAGTGCCATTTTCAAGCCTTTTCTAGCCTCCCGAGGCCCCGAATAGCCCCTATTATGGGGTGGTCTTACCCCTAGGTAATACAGGTTTGAGGAACCGAATGTGTATATTACACATGCTGAGGATGCTTCCTACTATGAGTTAGTCTTTTTTCTAACACTTATACCACCTATGACCCTTATAACGCGCTTCACTCTCATAGGACACTTAAACATTAAACCCATATACACTTACAACTCACACCCACCACCAGATTGCACTTACACTTACACTCACACTCCGATATTTTGAAGCCTCAACTTTGATTCCTCAGCTTTTGATGGCCTCAACTTTGATGCCCAGCATAAATTCCTCAGCCATTGATGCCCCAACTTTGATCCTCCATCATAAATGCGCCTCAGCATTGAGGCCTCAGCATTAATGCCTCAACTTGAAGCGTTCATCTTTGATACGACGTCATCTTTGATTGCCGTTCATCTTTTGGACCATCTATATTTGATGATTCCATCATTTGATGAAATTCACTCTGATGGCTTATCTCTACCCCACATCATAGAACAGAGTTAATATATTAATGTCTAACCTATGTTATAAGCTGATCACCAGGTCGCAGCTATGATCTCTCCCGTGAGTCCCACGAAACCCGCACCACACGGTGCGACCGCCGCGTTTCCGGTCCGCAAGCGTGGCCCGCAGCGCGCAATATTTCCGCGATACCCACCCGCCGCGATGCGCCCGCAGGCGAATTTTTCCGCAATCCCCGCGAAATGGAAAAAATATGTGGATTATCAATGATAAACTATATCAAAGAAATTTCATCTTAAACATTTCAAAGAATTTCTGTTCAAATATAAATATACTAATGAGTCATTTCATTTTTATTTCATACCTTTAAACATTTTTATTAAAAACATTTTTCGCGAACCTGTAAAACTTGATAATCATTACAATCCTATATTATAACATATATTCTTTATTAACATTATATTTTTACTTCAATACTTTTTACTTAATACTTTTTAATCTATAAATAAATTTTTTAAAATTGTATGTTAGAAGAAAAAAATCCAGAGTGACTGATATATAATCATTTTATTTTAATCAATTGTACGAAATTTTAAAAAAACATATACTTTACATTACCTTAAAAGCAGTAAAGCAGTTAAACAATAGAGGTGTTATTATATAACACCTAGGGGTAAATCTAGTATTGTCTCTTAGTATATTACACATTGTTTTTAAAATTGCTCTTTTAAATCTTTATTTGCTTTTACAACTTCTCAAACTTTCTGCAATTATTATCAATTGCTTATTTAACTCAAATAGTTTTATTTAGACTTTATATCCCTGATTAACTTGAACCTTTTACTAGCTTCATATTACTATTTTTATTCATAGCTCTTTTACTGCTCTTTAATAGACAATTTATGCATTGCTTGCTGGCTATTTTTAATGAACCATAAACTATGACATTAACATAACCTTACAAGCAGTGTAATTGTAATTAGCTTGTAAAACATAGAAGTGTGTATATTCCTAAAAACTTAATCCAAATAGGGGGATTTAAGTTACTATTTGTTTTACTGCCTTTACTGACTCTTAATACTTATATAGTCGTTTACTGCTTCTAACTCACTGCTTTTACATGCATCTTCAAATAAATATAATAAATTTATTATTTAAACTTAATTATTGTTATTTATAATTATTTAAAGCATGATTAGAAGCACAGTTATAAATAAAACAATAGAAAATGGTGATTTTAACAAAGAGAATGAATTAAATATCTCACACCTAGAGCCGGAGACAAGGCCAATTAGTAGCTATAGGCTTTTGTTTTACTGCTTTAAACTCATATAACTTTCGCTGCTTTACTGCTTTATTACTTTACTGCTTTCTGCTTTACTCTTTTAACTTTCTGCTTTACTGCTTTAACTTTCTGCTTTACCTGGTTTTAACTTTCTGACTTTAGCTGTTGTTTGAACTCAGGCTATATTTCTAAATATTAACATTATGTTTTTTTATTGTTATTTAATACTTTTTATTTATTTTATTATTATTTTTATTTTATTTTTATTACTTATTTTTATTATTTTTATTATTTTATTTTTTATTATTTTTATATTCTATTATTTTTATCTTATTTATTTTATTATTCGTAATATTATTATACTTAGTGTTATTTTACTTCATGCCTAAATTGTTTTATTATTATTTAAGAACACAAATTCACTATGACACTTTTTACTCACATACTTTGACTATGACCAGCAAATGAAATAAAAAAATTATGATAAACGTTTTAATGACTTTTTAACAACAACAAATTATGTATTAATAACAATAAGTTCAATTAAATCTCCTCAAAAAAACACACCACACACAACACCACCACACACAGACACACTATACAACATACACAACACACGACTCTCTCACTTACAACATAACCACTCATCAGATTTTACTCTTACACTCATGCATCAGATTTAATGTACATCCCGACACGATTTACTGTACATCACCACCGATTTTACTTAAAGAAGAGATTGCAATGACTTTCCCCTATCTCCTATTCTTTCTTTTAAAATATTTTATGTTGTTTATTTAAACTAGAACATTTATATTGCTCATAATACTTTTTAATTTTTTATTTTTAAAATCATTAATGTTTTTATTTGTTTTATTCTTTATTTTATTTAATTTCATATTAATTATTTCTATTATTTTATATATTTTTAATTTTTATATTTTATTATATTATTTTTATATTAATTTCTATTTAGTTTTTATTATTTTAATATCACATTTTGTAATTTATTATATTTAAAGAACATGTTCATCAATTCAACTTTATATGTAAATCGTATAATTATATTATTTATATCATCATTCATTCATACTCTATATGTATATCATCTATTTTTTACATTATGAATAGAATTTAATGAATGTACAAAAGACACACTTTATTATACACTACATATCACTATGATCACTCTTAACATTTACCCATACGCACTTACATTTACATTACACTCCCACACAGATTAGGTTACACACTTTACATTACACTATACATCTCACACATACAGACATTTAGTTTACACCGCTTGATTTGACTTACACTTCACATAGGAATATTTTACCTTTTTACAGGTCACTACACAGATTTTCTTACCTAGTCCACACACAGATTTTACTTTACACTCACATTAGATTTTTACTTACAACTCACACCACAGATTTACTCTACACTCACACACATCAGATTTACTTAACACTCACGAGATTTACTTACACTCACACACAGATTTTACTTACACTCACACACACTTACACTTATTCATATAACGTATAATTTATTAAAATTCATTTTATGATTTTTAATTTAAACACATTTCTCTCAGTGTAAACTCATTCAATTATAACTAATATTATTTTCATAAGTTTCTTAAAACTTTTCTAGTGAATAACACAATTCATTATCTATTGAACTAAACGGATTTTATTATTAACTGTTAATTTATCTTTTTGTTTTATTTAAAAATTTAACATACTCGAAGTTTTAAATAACTTTTTTAATTAAAATTTATAATGAAAATTTATTTTATTAGAAAATTAACATATATTGTTTTTAAAAAATCAATTACAATGCTCTTTTAATTTAAATCAGTCAAGGTTGCTTACCCTAGCATCCCCTTCTACACCTCAAGCTACGCCATGTTTATGTTCTAATTTGACTTACAGCATTTTTTACTCATCTTTACCTCTATGTAATTATATTATAAATAATCTATATGAATAGATTAAATAAAATTTTTCTCTTTAAAGACACATTAGATGTGTTGAAATTATTAATTTAATTTTTGTAGATCTGATTAGACGGCGTTAACAATTATTTATTCTTTTCGTTTATATATAATATTTAATTTGCTCTGTTTAATGTTTATAAATAAAATAATTAATTATTTTCAAAGTTATATTTAATATTAATTCGTGATATTTTTTAATTTATTAAATATCATGTTATTTGTTATGCGTATATATTTCTTTCTACAGTATTTCCATATTATTGTTAGTTTAATATTATCACATCAATTATTATTTCATTACATGTTAGAATGATAGAAACGATTTGTTTTGAGAGGTTCTGAAGTTTCTCATTTTGGCAACGTTTGACTGTTGTGATGTTTTATGTTTATTTCTATATTTGTTTATATTATTATTACTTATTATTATATTATTAGAAGTAATTCAACTTTTGCATTTAGTCGGAAGTTTATGCAATGCAATACTAAATAATATTGATAAAATTATTGAATTTTAATCTATAAAAAAGCACCTTTACTCTAATTTTTTAAGTTCTATAACTAATTCGAATATATTAAATTATTCCAGCATGTAAATTTAATAATAATATATGTAATATATGAAGTAAATATTAAAATTTTTTTTCTTTGTTAGTTTAACAGTAAAACAAAAAATCATGAACTTTTAGAACCTTGGTATCAATGCAACTTAATAGATCCGCTTTTTCATTTGTGTCCGTGCAGTTTATTTTGAATTAATTTTTTTATATATTCTTATATATTACATGTGTAAAAGTATTGATATATTTTAAAGCATGTTATTACTTATTTATCTAATTAGAAACTTATAATACTATATTAATGGTGTGAAATTTCAAGTTTGTTCTTTGGCATAGTC
>JABUQX010023719.1:0-32992 GCA_015478945.1 Trachelipus rathkii | reverse complement strand
TAATTTCTACATATTCATATTGAAGTAGTTCAAATTTCTAAAGTGGTTCGTTTAAGAACTGCAGATTTTTATGAAAAAAGTCGGAAACTTTTCTAAATATACAAATAGGCAAATAAAAATAATTGTTTCTTACCCTTTATCTTCAAAATCCATCCAAACAGGATCATAGTCTTTTAACGCCACTGTTACGAGTTCAAAGACATAGTCAATGCTGGATATAAATTCCTTTTGAAGTTCTGTTGTAAAAGGAATGATATACATTTTATTGGTATAGCTAAACTGGTTTATGCATATATTTATTTATGCATATTTATACAATGAAAAATTCACAAGTGAGCAAATTTGATGTGTTTGTTATGTATACTGGCAACAACATTGATTTTCAAAGTTTTCATTGCCGAAAGTACAAATGTGTTTAGAAAGTTTTAACCCAGAAATGAAAGGGTTCGTTGTTGGATTCAAATGTTGTTCAAATGCTTAGCGCGAACACATAGTATAATTATAATTAAAATTATAGTACTTCAATCCAATGTTATAAATTTCGGTTCATTTTGTGTGTGTGTGATTGCATGGTGGGTGGGTGTACCTTTTCGTGGCAAAATTTTCCGCCAAAAAGTAAAACATGGTATATGAAAAATATTAGGCATTTTCCTTCAAAATTTAGTACCAAGAGAAAATGCTAAAAGTATTTGTGATTATTAAAATAAACTTTTGTTATATCCAAAGTATTATTTTATCTGTTTTACTTCTCAGCGGGAATTTTTGCACGATAAGGTACATCCGCCCACCATGCACACACCACAAAATATCCTTAATTTGAAGAATTATTTCCCTATCTAGTGGGGCGGCATAAGTTGAAAAAACGTAAGAATCTTGCAATCTGTGACAGAATCATGATATAGGGTCCAAATTTCTTATTAATAATATTAAAAACAAATAAGCTATACTGCCAAGCTAAATCTGCACTTGGGCCAGGCTCTAAACCTATTTGCAGTAAATACTGAAATACGTAAGTATGAAGGGAGAATAACTAATTAACTAGCAACACAATTTTACTTTTTTTTTTTTTGCGACATAATCATGATATTGGATTATATATTATATTATATTATATTATATTATATTATATTATATTATATTATATTATATTATATTAATTATATTATAATTATTAATTATATATTTATATAATATATAATATATATATATATATAATATATATATAGAGATATATATATATATATTATATATATATAATATATATAATAATATTATAATAATTTATTTATATAATATATATATATATATATATTGTGTGTGTGTGTGTGTGTGTGTGTGTGTGGCAATATTTATTTTCTTCCTT
The DNA here is from genome assembly GCA_015478945.1 of Trachelipus rathkii. Classification (NCBI taxonomy): domain Eukaryota; kingdom Metazoa; phylum Arthropoda; class Malacostraca; order Isopoda; family Trachelipodidae; genus Trachelipus; species Trachelipus rathkii. The sequence continues at coordinate 31,629 of JABUQX010023719.1, read as the reverse complement.
GAAATTGCCTGTAGGATTAAGTTATACGTTTCAATATAAAGATTCTTTACTGAATTTGAATAAGCCAAAATAGCCTACAAAATAGAAAGGCATCCTAATTAGTAAGAGTAATTAATATCAATTTTTTATTAAAAAATGTGAAACATACATTTGAGAGAGAATTACTTCCAAATCAAAAGTGCATGTAGCATTTTTTAATATCACATTAAAAATTGATGAAATAATTAATGTATAATCAATTTAAATTATCAAAAACATTAATTAAGAATTTTATACTTTTATTAACCATATTTCAATTGTCAATCAAAATGTTGAATCAACTATATAAATTTGATAGCAAACATGTTGATATCCGATCTATAAACTAGTAGAACATTCACAGTTTTATTGATTAACAGGCATGCATAAAATAATTAATTGATTTATTAATTTATTTTAATTAATACAATTTTATAAATAAAACTATACAACTAAAAATTTTTTTTGGTTACCTTCATTGTTTCCATATAGATACTATGCTAAAAAAAAATTTGTGGTCTAAACAACCATGAACAAATATTTTCCTGAAAGTGTTAAAAAAATAGAAGCAACTCTTTTGAGCAGTGCGCGTATATATATATATATATATATATATATATATATATATATATATATATATATATATATAAATTTATATATAACATATATGATATATGATATATATATATATATTATATATATATATATATATATATATAATATGTAATATATATATAAATATAATATATATATATAATATATATTATATATATATTATATATATATTATATATAATATATATATATAATATAATATATATAATATATAAATATATATATATATATGTATATATAATATATATATATATATATATATTATATATATAATATATATACTATAATAATGATATATATTTTTTAGATCTGTGATGATATATATATATATATAATATATATATATATATATATATAATATATAAATTTTTAGAAGATAAATCACTTCACTAAAAACCAATTTAAATACTATTAATTTAGGTAATTCCCTTGATTGTTTTTTCAACTACTCAAACTCACTTGACCTCTTTTATATCACATTCTTACTAACACTTTCGACTTCGTTCGTTCTTCAAGGGCAAATGCCATAGTTTTAGCACTCTTTTAGAGACGCGGTTGAACCGACGCAGGAAGTCTCCCAAAATGTGTAACCCACCAAAAGAGGGAAGGGTTTCTTAGAAGAGAAACAAGCGTAAGTTGTTTGAAAAAAACTTAGCATTATTAAGAAATAGTAACAGAAGTGTTTGCAAATTTTGTATTGTTTCCAAACCAAAAAGGTTTGAAACTGCATCTTATCGTATTTTACGATAAAGGTCTCTTCGCCCGAAAGAATACCCGGATGATCGGAGATGCTAATTTGCATACATAGTGGTTTCAGAGGATGGAAAGAGGGCACGCTGGATTGGAGGTGGCATCGGAGGCTTTTGAAGCAAAGCCAAACGTTTAGGTCGAATCGGAGAATGTGGTAAAGGCCTCAAAGGAAAAACTTCTTCAGGAGGTCTATTCTCTGGGGTTAGATCTATCTGGGCAACAGAGGCTGGTATGACCTGAAGCGGAGCATGTTCTTGGGTATTCAATGCTTCCCTAATACATTTCCTGCATAAGTACATTCTTTTAGTCCACACGAAGTAGGCTATTGACAGGGCAATAAGGAAGAATATTATGCCTGAGGTTTCTCCTCCAATGAATGGGATAAATTTAATTTGAGGTAAGTAAGGAGAGAAAGGGTGGATAGTCTGGTTTAACGTATCCAATCTTTGATTCCAATGGACTTCTTTCAAAGTTTGGAATTTAGGGAACAGGACAGAGGAAATGTTGGGTATAGCAACATGGGATAAGAGGTTAAATGAAACTCTGTCTGATTGAGAACTCAAGGAAGAAAGTGAAATATTCCTTTCTAAAGGAATCGGGTTTTAAATTGAAACTTTGTTGACGTGAAGACGCAACCATGCGGAATAGTAAAGACGAAATTGTAGACATGTTGCATGGAATTTGGCCTCTCACATGCGATGGAAGCTCGTACTTTCTCAGAAAAAGAAGGGATAGTGAAGTGTCCTAGAGAGACAGTAAAGGGTTCTTGTGACTTGTTTTCTGAAATTGGGCAATGAGAAAAATAATTTGTAAAATTTAGGATTAAGGAGATTAAACAAGAATGATCATCGATAGAAGCGAATGGTTGTGATTGGGGACATACTGCCATCTTGCCTAAATTACGACAATAGTCATGAGCTGATTCCTTCAAGTAGGTGTATTTTCTTTGACCGTAGTCTACAAAGAAGTAATTGTTAGGTTCGTGAAACATTACGCGAACCAGGGACTTGTTAAAAGGAATGTGTGTAGGAAAAGGAATTAATTTATAGGAATTAAACTTTTCTGTGGAGATAAAAGGGATCAAAGTGACTGATTCAAAAGAGCTAGAAGCAGATTGGATAGTCCAAGAATAAGTAGAAAAGAATGGTAAGTTTTTGTCTCTAAGGGTATTACAGTGTGTAGTTTAGTCATCTTAGTCATTTCTAAGATGTAGGGTATTAAAAAGATTGGAGAGAATAATTGCGCGTTGGTTAACTTACTTTTTGCTATTTGCAAGGATGTAACCACCAGTTGGTGGATGGCATGAATACTGTTAATGGTTTGCTCTATTAGGTTTAATAAGTATTTGATACTCCCTAATTGGTTTGTGATGTTATGCGTGGTGCTTAGGCTCGTTTGATGTTCTATTAACTTCTGTAGGTTTATTCTAAAATCACTTAAAGTACGAGTATTTGACTTGAGCTGTTCTTTGAGCTTGTGGATTAACAAATTAGAGGTACTCGCGTAGTTTCCCAGGATATTAATCTTTTTTCTAAGTAACTTAATTTGCTTGTTTGTAGCAGTGCCAAACAGGATGTTTAACAGGTCACCACCTAGTTCGAAGGCGGTTCTTTTCCTTTTAGTTCGGGTAGAAACCCACGGTAGATCGCTGATTTCAGACAATTTAAGTACTAAGGTTTTAACTCTAATATTTATTAAATCAAATTGCCATTTGTGAACACGTTGATTTACGGAAATATTTCTAAATCTATGCTGGAATGAAGGCAAGAATGAGTCTTTTAAATTGATTACCAGTTTGGTGGTCCTTGTGAGAGTTTCCTTGATGTCCGGAGGGCACTCTAGCGAAATGATTAAATCCAGATAGCCCTCTATTGGAGTCACTTCTCCAGTGTGGTAGAGGACCAACCCAGGTAAAATCTTGGTTTCTTCATCTGTGTTAATTCGCAGGGTCAGGTATGCTGATGACATTGCAAGAATAACCCAGATCAATCTCACAGGATTCATTTTTCCTGAAATGTTCTATAAAATTTTGAAATATTTTGTAATTTTCTAAAAGATGTTAGGTCGCCGTATTAATCATAATTGATAATTGAATTGATTAAAGAATATTATTGTTTTAACTTTTATTTTAGATTCTAAATTCTGAATTGAATGTATTTTAAGATTATTTTCTAATAAGTAAAAGCTTAATACATTAAATGATCAGATATATAAAATGAAACTAATTACTGTTTCAAGTTTGTAATAATAAAATAATGATAACAATAATATATAAAAAATTTAAAATTGATATCATAAGTTTTAACTTTTAAATGTTCTTAAAGAATATAATCAGATTTTATGACTTAAATCTAGTTAAACTATTTTCCATAAGCTTACTTATTTTAACTTATTTTTAATGAATCTGATTATATGGATTAATTGTGCAAGAAATAATAACAATAATAATGAATAAAATAATATATAAATTAATATAAATGATATATAAAATAATATAAATAATATATAAAATGAAATAGTATAGTAGAAAGAGGATGGTGCAAGTTATTAATTAGATTCTCTATTTCTTATTATATGAACAAAAAGTTTTTTGTAATTTTTTAGTTTTTAATAAGTTTTTTTTTGTTTCCTTACATATAAATCGGCTGTGCCCCGGAGGGGTAAGAACAATTTAAGACTAACCAATATACACCAACAAAAAAAAATAAGACAACTACAATCTAACAACACCAAAAAAAAAAAGAGAAAAAAAAACTTACACGAACGAATTAACAACCTTAAATTTTAAGACTATATACATTTCAACGTCTTGGAGGGAGATAATATATTCTGTTCCCTCTCCTGGTCGTTTCTAGATCCAAATTAACAGACGGTAGCTTGAGTTCCGAAGAACTGGGTTGAGATTCTCGTGTTTCCATTACCTCTGTTGTTTGGGCTACTTGTTCTTTCTGTCTTGCTCTGCTTCTAGTGACCATGGGTGTCGAATCCCTCGGACCCTTGAATTGTTGATAAGGTCTGTAGGAAGGATCTCTGCTCCTATCATCTCTTTCTACCGTAAGAGTGGACTGATCTACGTCAAACTATGTTGGGTAATTTTCATCACCTGTCTGAGTTGGAAGAGGATCGTTTTCATGTGGATTCCTGAAGGGGTTCCTCCGTAAGCACCGTAATTCTTTACTTCTCCTCCTTCTTCAAATGGTTCTTCGGGGGCATCAGGAATCTGAGATTCATAAGAATTTTCTTGCCGTATCGGTGAAAGTGATGGTCTATACCCTTTTAACTGGGTCTTTAGAAAAGGGGTTGAACAGATAATGCTCTTCCTTGGAGGGGCATCCTCTGTAATTTGGTCACTTGAAATTTCTGGCTCAATAGGAGTTTCATTTATTGTTTCATTTGGAATATTACTTGCAAACTGGGTATTATTTAAACTGGGAGAAATTGGATATATCCAATGGGGGCTAAGACATCGTAGAACAGCCATCGAAACCCAAGCCCACGTCTTTCTCAGGATCCAGTTCTTATGTCGTGACAAAATCGTCAATGGTTTTCACAATGGTTTTTGCGTCAAGAGCTTTCAGCTCTACAAAGCCAATAAATTCCTCTTTAACTTCATCGGACTCTTTGTCAAAATTGCGTAACCCTATGGATAATTGTTCCTTTCCAGAAATATCAGCGGTTTCATCTGCTAGTAAGCTATACGCGCACGCTTCCTTTACCTTATTAACGATGCTTTCCTTTATAGTAGTACCACATAGAGAAATGATCTCATTCTGAATCTGAACTGATTGGTATGTGGCATTTTTCTTCCCCTTTTCAAAATGGTTTTTCAATGACTGATCTCCGGCATCTATTCGTAAGCGGCACAAATCTTGCAGCACTCCCTCATCATGATGCTTACGTCCCGAAGCGGTAAATCGTGCGTACCAGAATATGTCACTCAAGAAATTATTGAGGATAATATTTTTTTTATTTTCCTCTTTGATTTTGAGAAGAGAGTAAACTCTTCTAGGGGGGGCAGCTGCCCCCCTGACGACGCCCATATATATATATATATATATATATATATATATATATATATAAGTGCTGTATAAACACACGTATCTAACTCAGATATAAATATATACACGTATACCTCTACCTATATATATCTCTCTATCTATATATATGTCTATATATATATCAGGCTTGGGTTCAAGTACATTTTCAAGTACAAGTACAAGTACAAAATACTCTAGAATTGTTCAAGGACAAGTACAAGTACAAGTACAAGTTACTCTAGAGTTTGTTCAAGTGTAAGTATACAAGTACAAGTACATGGTACCAAGTACAAGTACTTTATGAAAACTTTATATATATATATATATATATATATATATATATATATATATATATATATATATATATATATATATATATATCCATATAAATATAGATATACACTATCTCATCTTCACATATAATAGCATAACTTTTTATATATATATATATATATATATATATATATATATATATAATATATATATAATATATATATAATATATATATATATATATATATATATAATATATATATATATATATACTCACATCATCATCATCATCATCATCATCATCATCATCATCATCAGTCATCATCATCATCATCATCATCATCATCATCCAATATCCCCTTCATCATCATCATCATCATCATCATCATCATCATCATCATCATCATCATCATCATCATCATCATCATCATCATCATCATCATCATCATCATCATCATCATCATCAAATATCATCATCATCATCACCCATCTTCTCTCTCCAAGACTGGAGGTAACGTGCGTAACATGAACCGGAAACAGAAAAATAGTAGAAGAATATGAAGCAAGTAGAAAATAAAGCCCAGCCTTACCGATAACTTTATACCAATTAGTGAGAACTCGTCGCAGTCAGAAAAATCCAACCTAGAGCTTCACGGGACCGCGATGGACCCTCACTATGACATCTCGTCAATGTGGGGTTCATTCATACCTCCTCACAAAACACCGCCATTCACTAGAGTTATGCACCTTTCTTCTCGCCCTTGCCAAACTCACATTTCTCTCCTCCTGGCATTCCTTTTCTAAATCAATCCACTTTTTTCTTCGGTCGCCCCATCCAGTGTCTCCCAGCACACTCCACCACTATACATCCATTTAACGGACCGACTATCATCCATCCTTTCCCACTGACAAAACCCATCTCAACATGCTCAGTTCATTCTCATTTTACCCCATTCTACACCCAAACAACTCTCATACGTTCATTCCTCATTTTATCATTTCTTTTTCATGCCTAACACGTCACTAAGATTTGGCAGTCCATCTGAGCATTGTACTTTGCGGTCTGTATCTCGTATTCAGACCACTTAGTCCACTACTATGCATTAACACGGTAACAATACACTCTCATGTAAGACCTAGCGCACTCAAGACCTAGTCCTTTACATCCACGCAACGATTTAATTGCACCAGCGCGCTTTAGTCTGCTGTCCCCGGCCCTGCATAGTAAATCACATCCGCGCAAGTTCAACCTTATCCTTCTAAATATTTAAATTCAGACACTTTCCACGCATATATCTAGGAAGCATAGCTGCAATGGGAGGTTTGATATGCTCACGAAAGCCATAACACTGACAATATATATATGTATATATATATATACATATATATATATATACATTACATGCTAATAATAACTATATATATACTATATATATATATATATATATATTATATTATAACTCATATATATATATATATATATATATGAATATATAAATATATATAAACGTAATAAATAGCATAATATAACATATATCATATACTTCATGTATCCCTTTAACAACATCTTATATATATATATATATATATATATATATATATATATATATATATATATATATATCTCTATATATATATATGATCGTTGTTATATATTTGAATCGGTTCATCATGCTTTGCAGAAAAGTGCCTTAGGGTTCAGAAAGAGTTTTAAGTTCAGAAAGTTAAGTTAAAGTTAATTTTTTTAGAGAAAGATTATTTTTAGTGTGAAGCACAGGCATGAATTCAGGGCTTGCACTTCGGAAACACTCTTAGCTAAGCAACTTAACCTGAACAAAAGAACACAGTTTGCTCAGAAAGAAAGTGAGCCTGAACCAATCATAAATTTCCCATATATGTAGCAATAATATTATATGTATATAAATAATATGTATATATAATAATAATATATATATATATATATGTATCACTATATCATATACTCATATATATATAATACTATATATATATATGCTATCCTGTATGCATATATATATATATACTTGCATCATATATATTCTTTATATGTATAATAACAACATCTATGTATATGTAATAAACCTAGTAATATTAACAACTAACTATGTATGTATATGCTTAATATGTATATGTATAATATATATACTGTAATATATGGTTAATCATATTTATAGTATGAAATGCATAATAGCTAACCAACCCATATGTGCCTTAATAATAATATAATAATATGTATATATGTAAATATAATATATATATATCATATAAATAAATGCATCAAATATAGGAGTGAATAAGAAAATATATGTATCATTATATCATACATATATATAATAATATATATATATATATATCATAATATATAACATAAATAATAATAATAATAATAATAATATATATAACTAATAATAATAATATATATATGTAATATATATATATATAATAATATGCATATATATATATAATAATAATATCATATAATATATATATATAATTTATAATTTCATATAATATATATATGTATCTCTTATATATATATTATCATATATAATATATATCATATATATAAATATCTCTTATATATATATATTATATATAAATATATATATATATATATTTATATATATATATATATGTATATCATATCATATATATATCTTATATATATATATATCTCTCATATATATATATCATATATATATATATATATGGGAAAATAATTTAGTTACTTTTCAAATTTTTAGTTTTTAAACGCTAACTGAATAATTTTGGCAACTCCAAAGAAATTTACTTTTCCCCGTTTATTTTATTTTCTATAGAGTTTTGAGTTTCGTTTGCACGTGGATGGTAATTTGTGAATGTAATTTAAAACTTTGTTTTTTATAAAAAAAAATCTCTTTTGGATATTAGCTTGATATTAGAATGGCATTCAGAAATAATAGAAGGTATGTATTTAATGCTCTATATTATCAATATGTTTTAAACTATTTATAAATTTGGTATTACAATTTTAAGGGCCTAACTTAGTGTTAACTTACCAGCGTGACTCATCTTTGGTAGAGATTGTTTTATGCTTTCATTTTCGGCCAAATTTTAAAATGGCAATTTTTTATACAATTTGCGTGCAGAAATATAAAGGAGTAATTAAAAAAAGATTCCCCGTTAACCATATCTATAGCTCTGGGCTACAAACTTGGTCTAGCCTATTTTTAAGAACTTGGGACCGACTTGATTTTTACCATGTTAGGCTCATTGTTGCAGTGCCAAGCTGGCATTAATATTTTTCACCCCAAATCTTATGAACATATTATATCTGCAATTCATCATTTCTGAAAAAGCTTAGGGTAATTATTTAGTATTGGTTTTAAAAATATTTTGAAGTTTTTTTTTTTGGATTTACGAGATTTTTGTGTTATAATAGTTATATTTTATACTATAGTATTATTAATATTAAAGGAATATATATTATAAGATTATAGAAATTTAAAATAATATATAAATATATTATATATATATATAAATATTATAATAATTTTATATATTAAATAATTATAATTATATATATATATATATATATTATATATATAATATATATATATATAATTATAATATATTAAATCCTTTATAAAATATTATATAAATTATAATTATATATATAATAATATAATAATCCATATTGGGTTACTGTTATAAATACAAATTATAATAATAAAATAATTATTAATTAAGTATATGACTCAATAGTATAATATACTCCAATAATTTAAATAAAATAAATTATATTAATAATAAATTTATATAAATATAAAAAATAATATAAATTTAAAAAATGGATATACTAAAATATTATTCATTTATTGACGGTGAATTGGGTTAAACAAGTTAATTCGGTGAGCGTAACGTGTTTAGTAGACCATCAGAGGAGGCATAATCTCTGGCGTTACGTGGAGTAGATCCAGGTGAAAGAAATGTCCTAGGGTACTTTCATAGAGTTTGTATCTCTACTCCAAGATAATTTTGATCGTGCATTTCCTCTGCGTTAGGGCACCCAAAATTCCGTGGTAGAGTGCTGTGGTTGATAATCCGGTGACAGATGTTGACCTTTGATATCTGCGTCCAATTTATGATCGCGCATTGCTATTTAGCGTAGAAATTACATCACAATCTGAGAAAAATAGGTAGATATTTTTATTGTACGATGCTATATTATATGAATGTAGATTTTTTCACAAAGAAGATACTTTGTTATTCGAACTTTACCTGTCTGCCCGTGTGAGTTGATTTTTAATTTCGAGTTCTTCCTGATTACTATTTAATTAAAATAAATTTACTGGGATCTTTAGTTAATGATATTCGGAGCCTCTTTACATCCACTGTTCATTATAACAGATAAAGGAGTGCTCCCCTAAGACTATGCAATGTTAGGGCGATTCTTCAGATAGTCATTAGTCGACGCGCCAGACATGGATATCTGCAATCGATATGTGTTTTTCTAATGTTAGTATTCATGTTAATATATGTAATTAATATATAGGTTAATTGATAATTAATTAGCCCTATTATAATACCCATACTTACGAGTTTAACACTTCTAAAAACCCATACGGCGTTGCTCTCAGCACTTATTATGCGAAAAATAACAAATATGCACTAGTAGAGTCTTGCATTTGCGATGGCTAAAGCTTTAGATCAAGACCCTTCTCCCTCTCCACAGTGATCTTCCCCTCTTTAAATAGCAGGCGGGGACAGATGAAGCGATATATTATATATGATATTTAAACTCCGTCGAGCTTTTAAAAATTTTGTAAATAATATATTAAATGACTTAATCCTTATTACGATAAGTTTCAGTCCTTATATCTACTTATCTTACTACATCAAGCATTTACTTAATATTATACAGGTATTTAATAAATTGTAGTGAGAACATTATTATTAGTCTTCATAAAATGTAAATCATTCGCATAGTATAAATAAAAGATATTCTAATATTTCACTAGTGATAAATTTACTATAAAATATATGTCCATTTAGTAAGGTTAAGTTTATATAGGGTAGAATATACGCTAACTACTAAATATGAGTTATAATTATTTAGCATAGGTTAGGTCAACACTAAAGCCAGTGAGGTGGTTAGTATATTCCAGTAAATTAATTTTATCTTGCTTTTTACGACACTCCTTGGACACTAGTTCTCAAATGATTTGCACACTACCTAAATTGATTAATACAAGTTAGAAGACGTAGAAGGCAAAAAAAATATAAATTAATCCATATGCTTAATCAATTACGTCCACAAAAGATTATATATATATAAGGGTCATATTTTAATCACTTACGGCCTCAATGCTAATGCTTAAAGGTTATGAAGAATGATCAAAGACTAGATTATACATTTTTGATAAATAGACCAGAATTTATCTAGGAGTAGCCATAAGCCAGAGTAATAGCGCCAGTATCATATGCTTTCAAAAAATTTGAACAGAGAAAGACGGCTCTCATTTTCATATATTGCAGTGGATCGAATTCAAAAACCCTGCGATGATCCTTAAAAACATTATATTACGGCAATTAGTTACTTGTAAAACCATAGGCGTAAAACCAATAGGTATCGTTATATAATATTTTGATCTTCAAATAAAAAAATATAGTACAAATTTATTGAGCCACAGGATATCAATGGCATCGAACTAATAAATAAATATACTGCGGAGACAAAACATAAAATTGTACATAGAATAGTTTGCAAGTTTTTTGAGAAAATGAAGGTCTATAAAAAAGAACTCAATGAGTCACTAAATTAATTGCAAACTGTTGGATATTACTTTTTGAGTTAATGTATTGATGATTATTATTATTATACTATGTTATATTGTATTATCTTAAGCATTGTGAAAATATTCTAATAAATAAAAATATTATATGTATAATCAGTTATTTTAGTCAATTACTTTTCAATTACTGATAGAACGATATTAAAACTCTATTGGACTCATTTAGATACGGATATTACGTAGCTCCCACAGTATACGCCCTCAAGTAATGTCTATAATGCTATGTTTCACTAATAGGCGCAAACCGTATCGAAGATACTTGAAATGAATAGCACAATTCTAATTATTATAGCGTAAACCCAGATTAAACAAAATAAATTATTTTTTGACTTTCTTTTTTAATTATTCTGGGGTTTACAGGTGTATCGTTGAATGATAGTATAGTATGATCAATTAAAAGTGGAAATATTGATATTCTTGATGATTTCAATATGAGATAATAATGTAGAGCAACTAATCACTTGGAAATGGCACAAGCCAGGTGTAGTAATGCCATGAAAAGTCACCAAGCAGAATATTTAATAAGTAATTTTATATTGGAGACAATTTTCATCCATTAATATTTTTTAAAATATCCTATCAGTCTTCAGATATTATTCTCTATCTAGTGTTGTCATATATTATTCACTTATTGAATTATTATTTATTAGTATTTATTATCGCGAAATAATGTTGTTATATGTAACTAATATTAGCTGTCAGAAATAATTACCAGCTCTGCAGAAGCTCTAGTAAAAATGATTAATTATATAGTGTTTCATTGTTTAGAATTTCTCAGTTTTTGAATATATGTATCTGTATTTTATCTATGCGAAAATTTTAATTAATTATTATTTTATAATTTTATATATTATTCTATTAATATGATAAATATAAGACTTTATTATAAATTATATATACAGAGCTGATACTAAGCGTATTTTCTCCACTATAGAGAGAATTAAGAGTTATAATTGAATAACTACGCGTATAGGCGATTATATGTCACCTCACAAAACATTATAATCTCACTGTAATAAAATTGAGCTGATTCTTTTGATATTATGAATGATTTTACTTAAAAAAATCTTATTATTAGTCTATTCGACTCCATATACAAGTTATTGAAAATACTATTTCAATATTATAATTTATTTTAGACAAAAATTCCCTCAAGTTATCTCTTTTTATGGCGGTGTTTCACTCCGAAGATATATATATGGATACGTAGTTTTCTGATGAGGCATTGTTGATTAATTTCAGTATTATGGCTCGTGAGATGAGAGTAAAACTAATGAGTTTAATTAAAGTGCGCCTCCGGAGCAAATTGAAGTTAGTTAACACCACTATCATTCTTGTGTTTCCCTTTTCTCATTGCTCTCCGTTGGAAAGTAGTATATGAATTCCTGTACAGAAGGAAAATAAATTAGAAGAAATTATTGAAGTAAACTATATTCTAAATTAATTCACAATATATTTTATAATATATCTGTATAAGCACTCACAATGACTCTTATATTATCTGTGAGAGTTTTAAGAAAATTAATATGAAAATGATGATTATATACGTTTTTTGAGTAATACGTTGCTAATCGTGAGCAATCATAATATATGTCTACACTTAGCCTTCAATACCATCCTTCGAACTATCACCTCCTACTTACATCTACTCTGAATATTTCTCTGATTCTACGATACCTTAACTCTTTCTACATCGTTCAATTGCATACCTCTGCTACTCTCTGCGTGTCGAATCTTTCTCGTCTTTCATCATACTTCTACATATCTTCCCTTACAATATATATCCTCCAACATAAATAGCATATCTCCATCTCTTTCATTTTATAGGATAAAAGTAAAGTACTTTTATTTTATCTACTCACTCTCGCTCTACTTCTTCGAGTGTTTATCTCGAGGTGATGATATAAATAAAATAAACCTGATAATTTTACTAAATTTATTGTACCGTTAGCAAAAGATAAAATATTTAAGCACTAAAATCAATAATTTGAAAACTGATAACAACTATTGCTTTATAACATTTCTACACTTTTTAAGCGTTTTTAAATATCTACCATTAAATAAAACATGTGAACTTAAGTGTCATAATTATGTGAGTAAGGTTATTATTACAGTATAACACACATAAATTAAATTAAAATAATTAATATAATATATAATAATAATATATAATAAATAAATTTAATAATAAAGTAAAATTAAATAATAATAATAATAATAATAAATTATTATTATATTAAATAATAATAATTAAATATTAGTTAAAATGCTGTCCCTTATTAATATTATCGAATCTTTACTAAATGAAAAATAGTTGTTAAAATAACGTTGGTCCAGTTAAATATTATTATTTATTAAATACTCGTAACCCCACCCAGTATATATATATATATATAATATATAATATATATTTTTATATATATAATATATATATATATATATAATATATATTATTATATAATATATATATATATAATATATATATATAATATGATATAAATGAAAAAATTGTACGCGCAAAACACTTAGTCAAACCACACGCAGAAAAAAAAAACTCGCAAGAAGTATTTGCAAAAAACTAATTCCAAACATGCCAACAAACAAAACCAACCAAAATGAACGTTCTAAATTTAAAGCGCTCATTTTTACAATTAACTGTCGAAGCTTTCGAAACCTATTTAACATATATATATATAGTATATATGAGACCCTATAACTACTATATATATATATATTAATATATATTATACTATATATATATTATAATACCTAAAATCTTACCTAACCAATATTATTATATATATATATATTACTATATTAATATATTATCCATATACAATATTAGTATGTATAGATACTGGTGTATGTTATATATTATATATCTATATATTGTATATAATCTCAGGCCAAATATTAGAAAGTACCGCATGAATCTTCTAAAACTAAGTAAGTACAAGAACACTGAGAGCATAAACTATACCACATGCACCAATACAGCGTATGAAAATTTGCTATGGAAAATGATTTTTTTTTTTATTTTTTGAGAGTATCTTCAAAACTAAGATAGGTACAAGAAAAAACTAATAACATATATAGAATCAGCGTATGAAAATTTGCATGAAATAAGATTTTTTTTTATTATGCTAATAACATATTGGAATCAGCGTATGATTTTTTTTTGAAAATTTTTTTAGGGGCTCGAGCCGACGGTGGGACAGAGGGGAAGGCGAAAGTCCTACCTGTCGTCCCCCAGTTATCGAACTCGACCACACACCGACTACTTTGCATAACTGTTGCAGTCTTGACCTAGGGTATTCTTTTAGTTAAACAAAAAAAAAATTTTTTTTCATTTGTCATACAAATTTCATACGCTGATTCCATATATTTTTATTAGTATTCTAATGTTAGTCTTAATCGTTAAAAATTAGATTGAAAAAAAAAATCATTTTCATACAAATTTCTTACGCTTAGATTCTATGCAATATAAATTGGAGTTAGTTTATCTCAAAATAAGTGTACACTATCTTAGTTTTAGAGATATCATACGGGTACTTTCTTTAGTTTCTTTAGTTTCACCACACTACACACACACAGCACACAACACACACACACACACACACACACACATACATATATATATATATATTATTAATTATATATATCTTATGCATAATTAATTATTATTATACTATTCCCTAGGGGTAGTATATATATATATTATATATATATATATATATATATAATTATATATATATATATATTATTATATATATAACCCATAAACGAAAGTTTCAATAATACTCACTATATATATAATAGACCATAATGCAGAGGGAGAGAGGAGAGAGAGAGAGATATATACTCTATTACGCATATTGTGTTTAAATTTTCTGCGGGTAGCGTTATTACCTATCAATTGGAGGGTGTGTCTTTGCATCAGTATGTTGGTGTTCTGTCATTAGGCATCCAAAAAAACATTAATTTATGGTGTGTCTATTCTGTCTCTTCACTAGTGTGCTATTTTGATCTCTAATTAAAAGAAGTTTAACGTGAGTGCAGTGTTGTTATGTGGTTTAAGAATAATACTTTTAATTGGCTTCCAGAACTCTATTTGAAATTAGGTTAGTTAGGTTAGGTTAGGTCGAATTTAAGTCATTTAGGTCTTGTTTTAAGAATTAGAATATGGAAGTAAATGGAGATCAAAATAAATTTATTATATGATTATAAAAAGTAATATATCGAATACTTGATCTAATTATATCTTTATTGTGAGTGTAATGTTTGTCACTAAGTCGGTCACTATTTATTTGGTCGAGTTTAAAGAAAAGGGGGTGGGGCGGGTTCTGAATTCATGCTATTTACGTCTAGACACAACCGAACCTTTTCATTACAATTGTCGAGTCATTTTACCTTTCACTAAGTCACTATTGAGTCTCGGAGTCATTCTGAGTCACTTTCTTTTTCCTCGTTCGCCACATAGAGTCCAGAGACTCGTTCTTTGCTCTCTCTCTCTCTCTCTCTCTCTCTCTCTCTCTCTCTTCTATCTCTCTCTCTCTCTCTCTCCTCTCTCTCTCCTCTCTCTCTCTCTCCTCTCTCTCTATCTATCTATCTATCTCTATCTTTCTCTCTCTTACACTTTCCTTTATCTTATTAATTTTTAGTTTTTCTACTTGACATTTCATTCTATCTACCATTCTCATTCTCTTTTTTATCTTATTTTACCCTGTCACTCAATCTCTTTCTCACTATTTTCCATCTACATTTTTTTAGTTTTTCTACTCTCTTCCTCTCTCTCACACACACAATGACACACACTCACCCACTCACTCTCTCCTACTATCTGTCTCACTCTCTATCTAATCCCTCGGCGCTCTTAATCCTTTCATCCTAAAAACTTTGACTAAATGAGCTGAGAATGCATGGAACGAGTCCCTAAATAGAAAACTTAACATTTAAAAAAATATATTATTTTACTTTAATATTTAAATTTTTCATTTAGATAATTTTTATATTTATCATTTTTTTCTTGGTCGTTTGTTTTACTTTATGTTTGACATTTGATATTGTATGTTGATGTATTAAAGTAGGAATTAAGAATATATATATATATATATATAATATTATATATTATTAATATATAATATATATATATATATATGATATATATATATATATATAATATATATATATATATATATATATATAATGATAAATTGTTAAAATACCCCCTAATGTATTTTCACCATGCTAGAATTCGATCCTGACCCTAGCAGATGAGCTGCAAGTGTTTGACCCTACGCTACGACGAGACAAAAGAGAAACGAGATACTTCTACTGTCCAAGAAGAGCATTACACGGTTCCTCCCGCTCGAACTCGAACGTTAGGGACGAAACAGAGAACCCCGCATGGTGAATAAGTAATACCATAAAACCGGGGTTATTATGTATAATGAAATGCAATAATTTTAAACTTGCAATCAGATTTTGTAATGTAAATACCCCTAATGTATTTTCACCCTGCTAGGATACGATCCTGGACCCTAGCAGATGAGCGTGCATGTGTTTTACCACTACGCTACGACGAGACAAAAGAGAAACCGAGAATACTTCTACTGTCCAAGAAGCATTACTACGGTTCCTCCGCTCGGCACTCGAACGTAGGGCCAAACAGGGTACCGCGCATGGTGAATAATAATACCATAAACCGGGGGTTATTATGTATAATGAAATGCAATAATTTTAACCTTGCAATCAGATTTGTAATTGTAAATACCCCCTAATGTATTTTCACCATGTTAGGATACGATCCTGGACCTAGCAGAGAGCGGTGCATGTGTTTGATTGCAAGGTTAAAATTATTGCATTTCATTATACATAATAACCCATTTAACCTAAAACGGAATACGAATTTGACTGCACTTATAATGAGTGTCTTGAATATTGCTACTTAGAAAGATAAGGATGAGGAGAATTTAGAGATGATGAGAGAGAAAAATATAGACGTGATGGGTATGGCGGAGACGAAAAAAGGAGTGGAGAGTGTGGAAAAGATTTTGGGAAGAATTGTGTTTTGAAGCTCTCGGGAAGGTGGGTGGAAAATGCACAAGTGGAGTTCCCATTATCGAGGGACCTAGGTTGTCTCCCTACATACAGGAAATGAGGCTGATCAATGAAAGAGATTGTTTGGTATGTTCAGTGAGCTGGGGCAGCAAAAAATAAAGAATCTTCAGTGTTGTGCTCGTGCAACAGGAATGTAACACAGGAGAGATATGACCTTCATAGGAAAACTGGAAGAAATGTATGGAGCAGATGAAAACTGGTGTAGTATATTAATAGGAGATGATGCTAGAGTAGAGAGAGAGTGAGAGGAGAGACGAGAAGAGAGAGAATAAGAAGAGAGAGAGAGAGAGAGAGAGAGAGAGAGGGAGGAGAGAGAGAGAGAGGAGAGAGAGAGAGGAAGAGAGAGAGAGAAGAGAGAGAGAGAGTTCATAAACCTTTTGGGAGAGGAAGTGAGAAATTGGAAGCGTGAACGATTTGCCTAGAAGCGGGAGTCTAAAACGGAATAACCCTAAAAATAATAAATGTTTTTTTTTTTAAAAACATAAGAGAAGCACACACCTACACACACGTGTATATATCTTCTTTCTTTCTTTCTTTCACCTTCCTTTTATTTCCCAAGATTGGAGTAAGGTGCGCTACAACATCGGAAAAGAGAAGCAGTAGGAGAGTATGACAAATGTCGAAAAGAAAGCCCAGCCTTACCGCCCCCTCTGTACCCATTAATTAGTAGAGCTCGCACAGACAGAAAATCCACCCTAAAGCTTCATGGGACCGCGACGGAACCCTCACTATGGATATTTCGCTTAATGTAAGGGTTCATCCCTGGGCCCAGGTGGGCCACAACCAGCCCCCATACAAAACCCGCCATTCTCTCCTATCTTGCAAACCTTTTATTCTCGCCTCTGCCAAACCACATTTCTCTCCTTCAGACATTTCTTCAAACCGACTCAATCCACTTCTCTTCGGTCTCCCAGCCGGTCGGTTTCCCAACACACTCTCCACTAGACATCCGCTTAACATAGCTTTGCTATCCACTCGAATTCTTTCCGTTATCAAAAACCATTTTCAACATACTTTCATTTCATTCTCTCATTACCCCTTTCTTCACATCCCACCACACAACTCTCTAATACGTTCATTCCTTATTTTATTAATTCTTCTCCACACCTAGCATGCCCCTAAGATTCCATCTGAACACATTGAAACTTTAGATGTATATTTCTTATTCCAGACCATAGTCTCCACAACTATACAATTAACACAGGTAACAACATACCTCATGTTAAACCCTGTTGCACTCAAGACTTAGTCCCTTTACATTTCACCAAGGGATTTATTGCACCAGCAACCTTCTGCCATTACAAAAAACTTTCCTACTACACTCTGCATTATCCGTTCCTTCTCATCCAAACACATACCCTTAAATATTTAAACTTCAGACACTTGCTCCAGCTGCTCACCATCTAACAAACTTCACACTGAGGACTGTCCTCACTCACAAAAACCATAATCTTACTCTTATCTACGGTTTACTTTCAAACCCCCTCTCTTTTACATACCCTGCCAAATCTCTTACCAATCCTCTCAGAACTCTCTTCAGATTCGCCACAACAGAACCAAATCATCCGCATAGAATTAGTAGGCACCCTCCACTATCCTTCATTCTCCTCATTCTAACACCATTCCTGCCATCCCCATCTCTGAATTCTTTATAACCCCATCCATATACAATTGAATAACCAAGGAGGACATAACACAACCCTGTCTCATACTCCACTATTAATCCTAAACCAATACCATTGACACATTTATTCTTACACATGCTTCACTAATCGTCATACATACTTTTTGATTCATTCAGAAGCCTACCACCAACACCATATATCAATAAACCTGCCTTAAAGCTTCCTATTAACTCTATCATTACGGCCTGTGTAACACTAATAAACCCAACCTGAAATATATTTATTTTCTCAGCTCATTTCGTCAATCATTTGTTTCAATTGTAAAAGATTTGAACCACATCCTCTACCACTCCTAAACGCACTGTTTCTTCACCAATCAGTTCCCTCAGTCACTCGACGCACTCTTTCGACCAAATACCAACATATTACCTTCCCTACAACACTCAATAAACTTATTCCCCCTATAATTTCTACAGTTCCCCTTTGCTCCCTTCCCCTTACCTTATAAGGGTACTATTACCGCTTCTCCTCCAATCCCTTGGAAACTATACCCTCCATAATCGCTATTACACAACTTCCAATCCAATCAATCACCATCTCGCCTCCGCGCTTGATCATTTCACCAGTAATTTTCATCTATACCTGCAGATTACCATTCTTCTTCTAAAACTTTCTCACCCTACCCATTACCTCCTCACTAATAAACCTCATCCCAAAATTAGCTTTCCTTCTTGCACCATCAAAACCACTTACATTCACTAACACCTCATCTTTATGTGTATATTATATTTATATTATAAATAGATATATATAGTATATAATATATTATATATATATATATATATATCATATATATATTATATATATAATATAATATATATATAGATGGAGAACCAAGAATATCGTAATCAGAATACGGAAGGATACGGTGATAGACTATTTCATTTCATCAGACAAGAGGATAGTGAGTAACGTGAGGGTAATTTCTGGGATACCTCTGGACGAAGATTGTCGAATGATAGTGGTGAAGGTTAAAGTGAAAACCTTTTGAAGACAACCTGTGTATAAGAAGATCATAAAGATAAAGAATCCAAGAGACCAAGAAACAGAAACTGAATACAATAGAATGATGAATAAAAAAGAGAGTGGATGTGGAGAGAATGGAAAGGAGAGGTGACCAAAGATTGAGAAGTGCTTGAATGAGTTGACTATGGAGGTGCTGGGGAAGGAGTGGATGGGAGAAATGACGGTGAACGGAGGAGTTTAGGGAAGCGATAAAACAAAAAAAAAGATGAGAATATGGTTAAGGAGAAGGACACCGGAAACTAGAGAGGAGTACATAGTACATACTGTATGTAATCGCAAGAAATGAAGCAAAAACAATAAAAAGAGGAGTGGAAAGAGAGAGTTTGAGGGAGCTAGGCGAGAGGCTAGAGGAAAGTCAAAGATGAAATAAATCTTTGTTGTATCGTCTAGCAAGATATTACGGGAAGGATAAAAAGAAGTTAAATAACAAAGAATGTGGAGGGAAAAGTGATGGTGATGGCAGAGGAAATAAATTAGAGATTAACTGGATACATTTAGTCTTTGTTGAATGTGAAGAGGGAGGACAGAGTGCTGGGGGAAGGGTGATGATTTACGGATGCAGGAAGGGGAAGTGGAGGAGGAGTTTACCGAACAGAAATTCAAGAAGTCTGTTGTGAGGATGAAAACGGGAAGCTGCCTAGTTAGCATGGTGTGAGTATAGAGACGATGAGGGAGGCAGGGGCCCAAACAAAGATGTATATACTAAAGCTATCGTGCCGATATATAATGGAAATGGAGATTCTGGTATTTGTGAAAATTTGCAGGGGAATGTCTGATAAATCATTTGGTAAAGGAATATGAAAGAGTGATGGAGGGGAAACTGAGATGGAGGATAGAAGTTTGGGAGAGGGGCAGCATGGGTGCAGGTAGAAGAGGAAAACAACGGGTCTGGTCTTTAGTTTAAGACAGATTGTAGAGAATACATGAAAATTCAATGTTGGAGTGAGCTTGCCCCTTGTGGATTTACAAAAAGCCTCTGATTTGGTACTAAGTGGTAGGTTAGGTAATGTCTGGAGGAGAAATATGGAGTTTTGGAGAGAATTATAAACGCAATTAGGAGCTTGTGCGAAGTGTGTAAATGCAAGTTGAGAACGGGACATGAAAATATGAAATGGTTTCAAGTGAGGACAGAGGTGATGCAAGGGAGTGTATTATCGCCTCTGTTGTTTATTAAGTGTTTAAATATGGTTATAGGTAATTTTAAAACAGGATGGGATAAGAATAATGAGAGTGTATTTTTGTATATGCCGACAATATCGCTTTTTGTAGCGTGAAGGAGGAGGATATGGAAGTGGGAATGAAAGATGGAATATGTGTTTCAAGGTGGGTGGTCTGATGATGAATAAGGAGAAGACGGTGGCTATGAGAGTAGATAGATAGATAGATAGATAGATAGATAGATAGATAGATAGATAGATAGATAGATAGATAGATAGATAGATAGATAGATAGATAGATAGATAGATAGATAGATTAGATAGATAGATAGATAGATAGATAGATAGATAGATAGATAGATAGATAGATAGATAGATAGATAGATAGATAGATAGATAGATAGATAGATAGATAGATAGAGGGAGAGAGTGTTATGGTTTAAATATCTAGTTAGATGGAAGTAACATTAAAAGAGGTAAAAAGTTTTAGGTATTTACGAAGTGTGCTTGGAAATAGGGGAGAAGTAGGGGAATATAACGGCGAAAGGATATATAAATACGGAAGAAGCGTGAACTTTTTCTATCCTTTGCCGAAGGATCAGAATGCGCTCTTGCAGACGAAAAGAGTCATTTTCGAGAATATTTTGAAGCCTATATTAATGTAAGGTGCGGAGAGTTAGACAACAAACACAATTTCAAGAAGCAGAATACAGGCAACGGAGATGAAGCCCCTGAGGGTAATGCTGAGAAAGAGCTGATCAGATAGAGTGAGGAATGATCATGTAAGAGAGAGAGAGAGAGAGAGAGAGAGAGAGAGAGAGAGAGAGAGAGAGAGAGAGAGAGAGAGAGAGAGAGAGGAGAGAGAGAGAGAGAGAGAGAGAGAGAGAGAGAGAGAGAGAGCATTTACAATAACTAAGTAAAATTCATTTCTCAAAAGATATTTAATAGAATCATCTATTGTCAAACATACCAATCAATCCAAGAATACTAATATAAATTCCAGTCCAGGAAGATATTCAGAATATGCGTTTTTGATTAACAAATTTGTTGGGGCCAATGTGAAAGAATAAAGATGGATCATTTTTATCATGACATTTAGTAATTAGTTTAAATCTTGCAATTTTGATGAATTATTATTATTATTATTATTATTATTATTATTATTATTTTAATTATTATTATTTTTATTATTATTATTATTATTATTATTATTATTATTATTAATTATTATTATTATTATTATTATTATTATTATTATTATTATTATTATTATTATTATTATTATTATTATTATTATTATTATTATTATTATTATTATTATTATTATCTATTCTTATTATTTATTCTTATTTTATTATTATTATTATTATTATATTATTATTATGTATATTATTATTATTATTATTATATTATTATTATTATATTATTATTATTATTAATTTATTATTATTATTATTATTATTATATTTATATTATTATTGATTATTATTATTATTATTATTATTATTTTATTATTATTATTATTATATTATTTTATTATTATTATTATATTATTATTAATTATTAATTATTATTATTATTATTATTATTATTATTATTATTATTATTTTTGTTGTTTTTTTTACTATTGTTAGTAATAAATATTGCAGTTATTATTATTATTATTATTATTATTATTATTATTATTATTATTATTATTATTATTAATTATTATTATTATTATTATTATTATTATTATTATTATTATTATTATTATTATTATTATTTATTATTATTATTATTATTATTATTTATTATTATTATTATTATTATTATTATTATTATTATTATTATTATTATTATTTATTATAATTATTATTATTAATAGTATTTATTATTATTATTATTATTATTATTATTATTATTATACCAAACATAATACTGAATATACCGTTACTAAAAAAGAAATAATAAAATATCTGAACTAAAGAACTTTGCACTGTTCCATCTTAAGTAAAAAGGCTTCATAAAAATTACGACGATTTACTTAATTATATTGGCTATAAGAATATTAATCCTGATTGCGTGCTACTAAGCCAGACTTTTCTTGATAATCACAATAAAGAAGTGCATTCACTAGATATAATGAATATTATTTTGACCTAGTTAGCTAGACCTAGAAATAAACGAGGAGAGGGCACCTCTCTTTTTTAATAACAAAGTATATTTGCGAAAACCTTAAAATAGAATTTTCACAAATGAACGACATTATAGATGTCCTAGAGGTTTGCGTTGTGAATAAATCTTTAAATATGATAGTAGTGGGACTATGCCGGCCCCCAATCGAGAAAGGAATTCATAAACTCTCTCAAATTTATAATGCAAACATACTTGCGTAATTCAAAGGGAATAATTGCTGGTGATTTCAACAGTGATTTATTTAATAATACCTCCTTTTCGGGGAGCAACGCGCTATCAATTGTAATGATGTCAAACTGCCTGATTAATTAACATAGCTGTACCTGACCGTCCTAACAACATTAAAGACTAAAACACAGCTTTAATTGACCACGTATGAAGTAACTTTGAGGTCGATATCAAATCATTTGTAAGCAAGACAGATATTTCAGATCATTATCCTTGTATTGTAAAATTTCGTTTCAATAAAGCACAAAAGCTTACCACTTTAAAACAGACGTATTTTTAGAAATAAGATAAGTGACGTGGACTTTTTATATATTCAAAATGAGAAGATTGACATACATTCAAAATTTAACTGTCTTAAGGACTCTTTAAACACGTGCTATGATGATCATTTCCCCTTAAAAACCAAAAGATTAGGCACCTGGAATAACAAACTATAAATCAAAAGCATTAATTCTTTAGAAATTTTAAAGTAAGCATTGATATCTTTTCAATTATATAATAATTATGATAAATAATTAAAAATTGTTCTGAAGAAAATAAAGAGAAAATATTATACTAATAAATTTTGTGACGTATATGAGGATACAAAACTAAATGGGGCTTAATTAACACATTATAAGTAGGCATTGATATCTTTTCAATTAAATAATAATTATGATAAACAATTAGAAATTGTTCTGAAGAAAGTAGAGAGGAAATATTATGCTAATAAATTTTTCGACGTATATAAGAATACAAAAACTACATGGGGCTTAATTAACACCTATTCAGCAAAAAATAAACCAAAAGCAAGCAAAGTAAATGAGCTAAAAATAAACGGTGAAATATTGAAAAGAACAAAAAGAAATTTTCGACTAACTTGATAAGTACTTTGTTAATATTGGTAAACAAACTGTGACCTCAGAAGTCATAATGGTAATTGCCGACCTAAAAAATAAGAAATGCGATATTCTTACCATTCCCAACCATATTTACAAGACAATTGCCGACATAACTGCTTCCCCCTAAAAGACATCTTCAAACTTCTTCCTTCACTCGGAAGTTTTCCCAGAAAGGTGTCACCCCCGCTCATAAAAAGGGTAACAAAAATGATCCTAAAATCTTTAGACCGATCTCAATTACACATACAATTAGCAAATTATTAGAAAAAATTATTATTAAATCGCATAACTGAATATCTTAATACGAATAATATTCTAAATGACTTTCAATGACTTTTAGAAAAAACAGGTTAACTAATGAAGCCATTGTTTGTCTAGCTGAAAAAATCCACGAAAATTTGAGCATAAAAATTCAGCTGCGCTTATTTTGTTGTATCTTACCAATGCTTTTGATACAATAGAGCATGATATTCTTCTAATCAAAATATTTAAGATAGGAATTTAGGGAAATACAATATAATCAATATAATGGTTTGGAACATATGTTAAGTCGGTTTCGTTTTTGCATTTCTGCTTACGAAACGTAAGAAATTGCGTCGAGTTTGCGTTCCGGTCATGTCAAACTTGATCAAAAATCTTAGAGGCAAAATCGAGAAAAATGCTCTCCAAACCTAAGGAATTTCCTTAATTCTGTAAGGTTGCTATTTCCCAGGCTTGCCGAAATTTAAGCACGTTCTTGCGAAAAAATGTAAACAAGCAAGATGGTGGCGTGGTAGGTCCGTTTGGTTTGATGAATGTTTCATTCAATAAAATTAGCTTTAAATCTAATTTCTTCCAAATCGATAAACTCCATCACAATAGTTGATCAATTATTTGTAATATAAACCATTTGTTGTTTTTTTTCTGTTTCTTCCAAAACCACGTGGGAGATTTTATAACTGATTTCAAAAGTGTTTGTCAACAAGCGTTCGTTTATTCACGAAATTTATCCTAAAACTGTGAGCATTTCTGATCGATTACAAGCAAAAAATGACAAAAATCGAAAACGGTCTTTAAAATTAAGTGAAATATGCTTGGAAAATTTTCAAATTAACTTGCGGTGTTTGCACTAGTTTTTTGAATAACTATGAGAGTTTCCTGAATTTGGTTAAGCCAGGAACAGTTAAATGGTTTGTGTCTTAATTATTTGCATAAATAACATTGTACTGGTAGGTAAGGATCTCCATTATTAAATGAAGTATGAGATCTTCTGTTATTTATTAGTGTACTTAAATTATTTACATTATTTATGGCACGTCTATCTGGGAACAATACTTCCGCTTTTAGAACTGATTGAACGCAGCTAAGATAATATTTATGTTCCTGTATTCCTAAGAGTTTTTTTTTATTTCAAAAAGTAATCCATTTATAAATATGGAAATTAGAAATTGTTTTCTACTTTGTTTTTTTCAAATTCAGTTAATATATCCATTACGTTTACGCTAATTTCGAAGATAAAAAATTTATCCCGCTAATTCTAGTAACGTTGAAATTCTTACCACTGCGCATCATTGTAGGAAAATGTCCCAAATCTAATCAACAATGTAAGATTTGATCTTAATAATTATAAGCCTTCTGACTTGTTAACAACTAGTAGCAAGAACGTGGTGGAATAATAACGAAAATATATAAATTTACAAGTTTTATTAAAGACAAAGAGAACAGCTGCAAAAAAAATGTACGAAAAACTGGTTTGAGATACGTCTACTTTCGGAGAATGCGTGCTTAAGTTCGTTAAATTAGCTAAAGGGAAATGAATAATATAAATGGACCTAAGCGCTACAGAACCAGCAACATCAGAGCTCTTAAATAATAAATCGTACAACGAATTTACTATGTAGCCTATGCAACAGAGCCTGCTTGGAGATTTGTACATCAACTTCTAAGGTTAACCCGTCCGACGGTATTAACTACTATCTTTTACAACAATAATAGGGGACATTACAACAGAGCCCCTTAAATACGAAGTCTATTCTGTGTTATCAGTGAAAGCGCCCTTTGACCTTTACAACAGCGTCTGAATAGGAATTGTAAAAACACTTTCACAACGTATTCCTACTATCCCGTAGGATAACGGCGTTAGCGACTGAATAGCAAAACATTGTCAGGAGAGTACCTAAAAAACTGTACAACAGATTCTTTTAAACTATTTAACATGTTTAACAGAGTTAAGCAAGGAATACCACAGCTGTTTCCTTTTGATTGGCGAGAGGATTCTCTCAAGTTCTCGGACTAACCAGTCTGACACGATCAAATTATGAAGAAAGTAACTGTTCTTTAAACATTAAAAGAAAATATATATATTTAAAAAAAGATTTTTCCATAATATAGCTCATTTATAAAATTAATATCTAATATCTCAAAATTAATACACTTTTATGTTTAAAAGAAGGGTAACTAAAGAAATCTAATACTTACAATCTCATAAATGTTTAAAAGTAGAAGAATAAGCCTAAGTAGTAGCATATAGATTTTTTAAATAATAAATATCACGTTATACTACCAAACAGAACTAAAAACACTAAGGTAAATATAATAGTAATTTCTAAATAAAAAAGCGAATTTTCTTTCTTCGTGTAATAGTTAAGTTTGTTTATATAATGATAGACTTAATAAATAAGCTATTAAGAAAAGTACATATTATACAAAAAATGTTAAATAATATTTTAAATGGTTTTAAAAAACACAATTTAATAAACATTCTAATTATAATGAATTAATAAAATTAGTGTTTAAATGAGCTAATCCGGCTATCATACTAAACTTAAAATGTGGACAGAAAAAAAAACTTAAATTTTTTATCCACACTAAGACTAAAGTGATTCCACCTACTACTTACTACAATAAAAAATTACACACGTTATTGTTAAAGTAGAAAAAAAAATAAACAAACAAAATTAATGAAACGTCGTATTAAGGTTAATGTCAATTAATTACTAATTTCAAACTAAAATTATTTAAATCATATTTATTTTTAGCAGATAGAAATTAATAACATCTTAATTAAAAAATGAATATTCTTGTAAATATTTAAATGAGTTTCTTATGCTATATATAAAATAAATTTCGTCTTTATTAATCGTAGATTCATAAATGTTGATTATTAATTACAATTATCAGATTATCAGATTAAGGAGTATGAGCGACAAAGGAAAATCGAGTAAAACAAAAAATTAGTTTTTTTTCATGCTAATTATACTATATTATATATTATATACTATATATATAATTATATAATATATATATATATATAACTATATATATATATATATATATATATCTATATATTATATATATATATATATATATATATTATATATTATTATATATATATATATATATGTGTATGATTTTAAAAGAAATGTAGGCCATTAATCAGATTAATAAATATTTTCCAGCGAAGGGCGTTTTGCCCTGTCAGTTGAGTCCAGCATCTTTTTCTTCTGGCTCGAAACTCTTAACCCCTAAAGGCACTCTAGAAGGCCCATTTCTCTGAGCAATGGTTACGACGCCAGCCTCGAGTTAAACACCTCTCAGGGTAGTTTGGGTTTTCGCCTTTCAGCTGCTTAGAAACTAGACATCTTCTTCCATTAGGCCTCAAAAAACTCGTTCTCCCAGAGCTCTCCAGGGGATCTTGCTTCTAGGCGCATTAAGATTCTAACGCTGGCCCAAGGGTAATACAAGCAAAAGGAAAGGACCGGGGTGCTAGCCCTGTCGCCCTATGACCATGCGAAGAAAAATCTTCATTCTAATCTGCTGATTGCGCCCGTATAAATCCATCCATTATCAAGGGCTTAAATCAGCCTAGAAGTACGCTTCGAATGAATTGGTAAACCGATTGTTCACTAACTGTTTCGATGCAAAAGTGAGTTAGCTAGTTGGTACTTTAAAATTTTTCTTGCTTCACACTAATATTTTAGTGAAATATCATATTTCTTATTAAAATTAATGAGAGACCTGGATAGAAAATTTTGTTGCTCCTCTTAAGTTTTAAATATTAAATTTGACTTAAATTTAAATTTTGATTTTTTAATTTCGAAATGTTCCATTCAATAAAATATTTTAAATATATTGTTAAAGTTTTCTAAATTTCTCCGTACTTCTATTAATAAAATTAGGCTTCCAATTTCATGTCTTCAACATTACAGATTCGCGTTTCCTTAGAGGTAAAAGCTTTTGAGGACTTTCTGTAATTAGCTCTTCTGAAGTTTTCAGTCCTCTTTAATCTGTTTCCAATCCCTTCTCCTGCTCTTTCTCTTTTCTTCCTGACACAGCTGTTATTTCTTATGCGTCCGGACTCCGACGACAGTCAGATCATATAATAACATATATTATTATAATATATTATTATATTATTTAATATATCTATAATATATATTTATATGTATATATATATATAATATTATATTATTATATATATATATATTATATATTATATATATATATATATCTATATATATATATATTATATATATATTTATTATATATATTATATAGCTATTTATTATAATATATTATATATATATATATATATATATATATATTATATATTTATATATATATATATATATAATACTTATATAACTATTATTATAATATATATTTCTTATTTATATACATTATATGATATATATATATATATATAAATACTATCCCGTATAAACAAACATATGCATATATCCAATAATTCGGTAACCTTTATTTAAAAAGAGGGTAATATTTATTTATTCTGATATATATATGATATACTTTACTATATGAGTAGCGGTATATTAATAGCGTTAGAAGCAATTGCTCAGTTAAACACGCTATTGATAGGATAGGAACAGTTGCCTAGCATAGGCAGGTTCGGTTAAGAAATTATATATAATTTATATATATATATCATATATATATATTATCTATATATTATATTATATAATATTATTACTATATATATATATATGTATATTTATACATGAAATATATTATTTATAGAAATATATATATAATAATTCGGTAACCCTTTATTTAAATAAGATAATTTTATTTATTCTGATATATATATTATAATATTAATACTGAATATATATATTTATTATTATACATGATATATTATATATATATATATATATATATATATATTATATATATATCGAGTTATATAATATAATTGACTATTATTTACACATTTCATTTTACTTATACGACACCTTTGTAAATTAATTGCTTGAAATATTCTATTAGTCGCAGTTACAGAAACACATGAAAATTGCACGAAATAAAAATAATTTTTATTAAAATTTAAATTAATATATTTAAAAAATTTCTGTTTTCTTCTCCTTCTTTGTGGTCATTTTACTCATTAAAACCGTTATTTTCAGTATTTCGTGTAGTAGTGATAAATAAGTAATTAATATAATAAGTTAATATAATTAATTAATAATAATAATACATAATAATAATATAATTCTATATAATAATGATTAATGATAACTGATAATGATCTTTGATTAACTTCAGTGGATGGAGCTTAAAAACCTGCTAATGATAATAATACATAATAATAATAATATAATAATAATTAATAATAACTAATAATAAAATAATAATAATATATAAGAATAATAATCACATTAATAATAATAATAATAGATAATAATAAATAAAAATGATGGATGATGATGATGATCGATGATGATTGAGATGATGATGATGTATGTGATGCTATGATAGGGACTTTAGATTTAATTCAGATCCAATACAAATAATTTGAAAAATTAACAGGTTCATTATACATTTACATAGATCACATATAAGTTTAACTATGAACATATTGCTGTATTGTTTTTTTAAAATGAACTTTACATACCTTTTGGATGAAAAAAACAATGATTGTTGTTAAGAGTTTTTAATATTTTAGAGGGGTTAGGCTATTGTTTGGAAGGGGAGTCACCTTCCATTATGACATCAGATAATGTCACTTCAGGTGATTGATATCTTGATGATCCACCAGCATTTCCAAACGATTCACTGGCACTAGTTTTTTTAAAGAAGTTATCCAATGTACAGTATAGCAGTTCTCGGCATATTAAATACTTTTGCTAAGCTGCTGAGACTTGTACCACTTTCAAACTTGACTATAATTTTCTTTTTAAATTCAATAGTGGTTCTCATCGCTTTTCTTTTTTGTTTTTTATCGTCACTGCGCTTTTTACGACCAGTATATGCAAGGGGAAAATCCAGCATTCGAAGAGTCTTTAAAGGTAGAACTTCACGTAAAGAGTAAATCACACCTCTAGCTTCGGCCAATTTAGAGGCAACAAAGGAGATATACCTGTCAAAGCGCAAATTGTCCTGCAATATTAGACCAAGATAGTTAAAATTTCTGACTTTTTTAAAGGCCATACCGGCTATTTTAAGATCAAAAGGTAAGTGGGGTCTAGGTGTAATAAGCATGCATTTAGATTTTAATGGGTTAATAACAAGTTTATTAGCATTGCTCCAAGTCTCAATAGATCTCAAGTCATCCTCTGCGTTGCTAAGGACAACCACAAAATCAGCGTCAGTAGAGCAAACAACCAAATCATCTGCATACAAAAGCAAAGTAGATCGTCGTACCACCTTTACAATATCATTGATGAAAATTATAAAAAACAGAGGACCCAGACACGATCCTTGTGGAACACCAACCGATACAGGTAGAGGACATGAGGAGTGGCCAACGAAATCCATGTACTGTTTCCTGTTAACAAAATAAGATGTAATAAGCTTTAATGATCGAATGACTTCT